>CABPRJ010001515.1:0-44755 GCA_902439185.1 Cinara cedri
GATGAGATTTGAGAAACTAACGGGTTAGTATGGGAAGGTAGTTTGGAGTAGAAGGATCTGTAATGTTTGGTGGCTAATTGTTCAACTGATTTAATTTTTAGGTCAGAGTGTAGTGAAAAGTTGGAAACAAACCAAGGAGCAGACGTTATTATACGGAGGGTAATGGATTGGAATGCTTGTATCGTGCGAATTTGGGACGGCTTTGCACAGCCCCAGATTTGGATTGCATATGCCCATATTGGACGCAAGAGAGATTTATACATTATAAGTTTCGTGTGCACTGGTAGTTTTGACTTTAAAATCGGACGAAGTAGGTGAAGACGGCTGTTGAGTGTTTTTCTTTTTTGTTTAAGGTGTGGGCCCTAGGTTAATCTTTTATCAATGGTAATTCCGAGATATTTGACATTTGGAGATGATGGTATTTGAGTACCTTGAAAGTGAATAGGTGGGGGTACTGTTCTTTTTAACGTAAATGGTACATAAACAGATTTGTCTGGATTTATTTTTATACGCCACTTGGTTGCCCAGTTGTCGATGGAATCTAAGTGTGTTTGTAAACAGTTGGATATTTTGTCAGGGTCATTTTTAGCACAAAGTATTGCGGTGTCGTCTGCGTAAGTAGCCAAGGTGATGTTTGCTGTAACTAGTATGTCGGCCGTATAAATATTGAATAGGTCAGGAGAAAGGTCGCTGCCTTTGGGCACACCGGCTTTAATGGAAAAGTGTGGTGAGTATGAGCTACCATATCGGATTTTGTATGAGCGGTTTTCAAGATATGAGCGATAATTAGATAATATGGCGCAGGTAGAAAAACACCAGGACAAAATTGCTTCATTTCGAAGGATGATGATATTTGATCTGTCAATCTATGAATTTGGTGGACAGTGGAATGTTTTGCTCTAAAGCCAAATTGAGAGTTTGGGATAATTTTATGAGTTCGCATAATAAGTCTGATTCTTTTAAGTATTATTTTTTCGAACAGTTTTGCTAGAGTTGGAAGTAAGCTTATCGGCCTCTAGGAGGTGGCTAGAGTTTTTGGTTTATTTGGTTTTGGTATAAGTATTACAGTTGATAACTTCCAAATTAGCGGAAAATATGATAGTCTTAGCATAGCGTTGAAGATAAAAGTAATTAGTAGAATGGGTTTGCGAGGAAGATTTTTCAGAATTTTATTAGTAATTAGGTCGTGGCCAGGTGATTTCCCATCTTTTAATTTTTTAATTAAAAATAATATTTCGCTTGGCGAGGTATGTTTAGCAGTCAATTATTTATAAATTAATATTTTTTATTTTTTTAAGTTACTACACATAATATTAGTTTACAGGGATGCCCAAATTTTAAACCTTTAAATGACTTTCTATTGCTCCTTAAAAATATTTTAGCCTCTAAAGATGGTTAGATAGAATAAAGGAAGATCTTAGTATGCTTGGGGTGTTGGGGTAGAGAATGCAGAAAAATGGGTATAGATAAATTAAGGAAATGTTATTACTACCGAAATAGACCTTATGAGTTCAAGAACAACAGCAGCAATATTATAATAGGTATCATTGTAGATTATATTGGGCGTGGTTGGTAAAGTAAATTAAAAGAAACGGTTTACATTTGTATAATCAATTAAACACTCTACCATCATATAGCCGATAATAAGTTCAAATACGCTGTCCTATTAATAAAAAAAAAAGCTTATACTTTTGATGGGTGTGTCATTGTTGTAGGTGAGAGTTGAACTGTTTTGAACATTTTGTTTAACTGTACCGTCGGGTGACTTCAAAACAATGGGGTGACTTGGAATAAGTCGGTTTTATCAACACTAATTGATAACAGAAATCCGATTTTAAACTATATGTTTCATCAATCATGATAAATTTTAGGATGCTTGGGATTTATTCTAACCAATATAACATGTTTCTGTCACAATACCTACATTATCATATTTTTTTTGGAGATTTTTAACAAAATGTCTATTTTTGTACTTATTAATAATTCAACTGATAATAACTGTGCAACATGATCATATCTAAAAGTAGTTTTTTTTAATGCGTTCGATATTTTGTTGTGTACTTGATTATTATGTATTTTAAGAAATGTTTTCAATATATAAGCGATTCAATTATCATTTTAATAAATAATTGATATTTTCGGATGACTACAAATATGGTCCAAGAACATATAAAAAATGGCACATGGTCGCAACTATCAACAATATAATAACGCAATGTTGTAAAAATCTATAGATACTGTTCGTAAGAAAGCTCTAAACATTTCGAAAGCCTCCCAGAAGTCGGGTGTACCAAAAAGCACAATTTTTAACCACGTAAAAGCTTTTAATAATAATAAAAAAATTAATAAACTAGGTGGGCAGACTGTGTTAAATTATAAAAGAAAAAAATCTTGTAGCTGGATTAATTAAATGCTGTGATGCATTGGGGTTTTCAATGAAATGCAGAGATACTCAATTGTCAGTGAAGTCGTATTTAAACAGATAAGGAAAAAAAAAATTAAAAAATAACTAACCCGGTAAAGAATGGGTAGATTTATTTCTTAAGTGAAATAATGAACTTACATTGTGACTCGGAGAAAATGTTTAACATATACGACCGACAGTGTCCATATCAGTATTCGATAATTATTTTGACAATCTCTTAAATACTTTATCTGATATCTCTCTGATTAATATTTTTAATTATGATGAGACGAGCTTTGTTGATGATCATTGGGGGACTAAACACCCCGAAGTTGTCAGAGATACATCTAAAATAAGTTTTATGTTTTGTGTATCAACTGACGGGAATATTCTGCCTCGTTATACCGTGTACACAGCGTAAATACTTGTTACTAATTATATATGGCAATTGACTATGAATATATATATTAAGAAAATTTAACCCTCCCCCCCAGGTTAAAGAACTAAATCCACCACTGCATGTAAAAATTGCCATATTCGTAATATAAGTGTAATTTACAGATAGGTACTAAATTCAGAATATTTATGAACCATTATATTTAAAGATATGTAAGTTATAATTTATCGATTGTTAATTATAATATGAGATTATGAGTTATGACTAAAATTGCAAGTGATGATTTAAAAAAAAAAAACTATACGGTTATAATAGCAAATAGGTAAGTTATAATAATTTAACTTCTGTTTCTCGAGACATAAATCAATTCTGTTTATTATAAATAATTTATTCATATTTTCGTAAAATAAATAGTTACATAAATCAAGTATTAAATAATTTATAGCAGATTTTGACGTATTTATTTAAAATCGACTCGGGCAAAAAATTTTATTCTCATAATATTCATCTCACAAACATAATATTATACTTATGCGAATAGCTCTGCACTTAAATGACGATGTTCAAATTCTAAATTTTGTTCGTTTCTTCACAATCTAAGTAAAGAGATTTAATATAATTTATAAACTAAATCAAAGCTAGGCAAGTAATTTTTTTCAACTAGTTAATGTTAAGTTAGTATAATATAAAATCTAACTAAGTTAGAATATACGTTAGTTTATACAATTTTTTAAATTTCTAACTTAGTTTGTAGTTGGGTGAAAATAGTAACTTAAGTTAGAGTAGAATTTAGAAATTTGTTTTTTTTTTTTTTTTTAATTAAATATATAAATTGAAAAATCAGTTCAAATCTAAAGTATTATGCAAATTAATTATTAAGTAGGTAACTAACTTAGTTTTTCTTTAAGAATTTTAAAATCAAATTTTTAACGAAAATCGTAAATATTACGGTCTTTCAAAACATGTACAACCGAACTTTACTCCGAATCGGTAGTTTTTCGTAAGTAATGGTTTATTGTTTCTTATAGATATAAATTAAAGATCATTATTTATCCTCCCTTCCCATGTACCCGTCCCCAGTATCATTTCTTTTTTTTTACAAATCATTTGTGCACCAAGTTTATAAATAGGTACCTATTTATCTACTTTTAGTATCTACTTCTAAAATTTAAAATTGTATCTAATATATTACAATATTGTCACTGCACGTTTCGTAAACATTTGAAACGTCAAACTTCATTGTTATGTAATCGCACTGTGGCGTATTTGAGAAGGGGAATTATTCCCTAATCGTAGTTGATTGCGTTGGAAACGTGTTGTTCATCCATTCATGACTGTTTCGATAAATGCACGCTTTTAAACTGCTATATATAAGCGTGTGGCGTGGGCCACAGGCCTAATAGACATTCATATTATCGATATGGGATAAACCTATAAGCAATAATTTATTATTTTGTCTAGCATTTATGCTCAGTCTACATGTGGCTAGTTTTTCAAGTCATAATAGCATGCTAGAAACTTAAGCTTGGCCAATTTTATCGTACGTGGTACTATTTTTTGAGGTATAATAGTTCTAAATTATAGTTTGAAAAACTAGCCTCGTGTAGATTGAGAATTAGTGATACTGTATGTTATTCGTCAAGAAATTCTAGATTACAGAATACGACTATAATCCTGTTTTTGTTTGCAACATTTGAACTATGCCTGTGAGTAAACAAGTTAGACCGGAAGAGGAGCATAACCTTGTTTATAATGTACCTACTGTTTCCATGTATGAGTTTATTTATTAAAAATAAAAATGGGTTTAAAATTCTGTTTAATTTTTCAAACCAATCAGTTTTATATTATTCACACGATTCGCAGAATCTCCAGCGTTTTTGTTTGGTATTGAATTTATTAATCAGTTTTTATCATTTCAATTGTATTGCATATTATTTTGTTTGACTAACTTTAACACATGATAGTATCATAACTGTCAGAATAATAAATTCTTTGCCATCTTATAATCTATGAAGTATTATCATTTGAATTTCAAAATGATTTTGTATTTTCATAACTTCTGTTGCTTTAGCCATTATTAGTTCTATAAAAATATCTTAAGATACCTATTAGAGATATTGTACATTAAGAATTTTAGATATGTTTTCTTTTTTTTATAACTTTAACCAATACGTAAGTACATTACAGAATTGATTAAGTTGGCTTATTAAGTAAATTTATATTTGTAATAAAATATGACAATACCAAATAAAAGTGATCCGTGAATAAGTGATCAAATAATTAATTAATTTAACTTAAACAGTTACTTTAACAATTATCACAATGAAATGATACTTTTAAATTGTAATTGTAAATACATATTCCATTAATGAAATTAATTTATTTTAATAGTTATATTTTTATAGTTTAACACCTGCAAAGAGTAAAGAGGCAATGTGCCATGAACATATTTATAAACATATTAACAGGCAAATAGTACAATTCGTTACATATAATTTACAAATTGGATCACGATTCAAATCAAAATTCTTTAATTAATTAAAATAAGACTTAGGCAAAGGATATATTGGGCTATTATATTAATATAATTTTAAGTAAGTAAAAATAATATGAAAACATAAACTTTTTCTACAGTTCAGTACAGAGCCTTTAATTATTTAAATATCAGCGAAGAGCAGCAAAACCAAAATAGTTGAACATCTTTCCTGCATTGGTAATAAATAATATTAAGAATAGTATCGGCCTCAGTAACTTCCGACAATACTTCTGAAGCTATTAGAAACTAAATTTCCAAACTTCACTATTTGTTTGCGGTCTATTAAGTAGTAATTGAGCTATACAAATATCGCTCTCTTACATCAAATTTCTTAATTTCAGTAATCAATAAATCATGATCAACACAGTCAAAAGATTTTATTAAATCTATGTAGATTACATTTACTTGTTTACTAAAAGATACCTCTTGAGTTAAATGTATAGATAGAACAATATGGAGTTAGTGTTATTATCTTTGTGAAATCCGCGCTGCTTGTTTATTAAAATACTATTGAAAATTTTTGATAACTTGGTTCAATAATTAATACCTAATAATATTAATATATTAAAATTTAAAAGAATAATTTATAACACACAATTAGTACTAGCTCACTATAATACAGGATTGTTAAAGGAAAATCAAATAAATTCCCAAAATTATATACTTGATTAAACATTTAAAACTAAATTATGGTTATAGAAATCATAAGTACACAAGTATATTTTATTTTCAGTGTCGTTCATTTAATATTGATACAATACCATATTCATTATACGATGAGTATAATAAATAATTAATTCTACGATCCATAGTGTCATTAAAAAAATTACGGTTTTAAGGTCATTGTAATGTAATTTAGGTATTAATTTTGTTACTTATTTTGAAACTTTTAAGGGTGCAAGGAAATTATTAGTTTTATCCATATGGTTTTTGATAAAATTGATTTCAATACATTTTATTTTATAAATTACGTTTTTATAGTTATCTAAGCAGACTTTATGAACTTACGATTTCTAATTTGGTGAGAGTTAAATTACTAATCTTAATGTTTGAAATGTTAATTATGTGAAACGTTTTTATTATTGCTAGGTTGGTATAAAAATATTTTATTATACATATTTATAAAAGTATGTATATTGAATATACTATTAATATTATACCATGTGTACCTACAATAATTTTGGTTCCAAAGTGCAAAATCGATAGGTACCAAAGAAGTATTAAAAAAATTAAATAATTTGTGTTGCGATCATATAATGAACGTATAGTGAACAGTATGATTAATATTTATTAACTATGATCGTAAATAAATATTTGACAAATAATTAGGCTCGAGTGAATGAATGCGCGTTTAAGAAATTAATGGAGATTTTATTTTTACCCGTGATAACTATAAATAGCAAATTAATCTTTATTAACCTTTTAAACAATAATACTATCGTTATCTTGTTAGGCACTAGTCTGAAACATTTTATTCTTAAAAATGATAATAATAATAATATAATATTTTTTTTTTATTCGTGTATCAGAGAGAACCCAGAAAACAATAAAACCAAAAACATGGAACTGTTGTATTCAAAATATAGAATATTTAATATTAAGCAAATGAGTACCAACGAATGCCTATACACTAACAGTGAAATTGAAAATTGCGACTTCGATGTATTGACGGACCCCCATCGCATGTCGTGCTCAAAATTATAGCACTCTGAATACCTACTATATAATACGTAGATTTGTCAAATATATTAAAGTAAAGGAAAATAAGTTAAAATTTATATTCTACACAAATTTTTTTTTTTTTAATATGTAATAAATAAATCCTCTGAAATCTATGTTACCTTATTGTGTTCCGCAATCTTTTTCAATCAAATCGGTATACTTCTTGTGTAAAAACTACTAATTTCTTCTATGTATTTCTCATTTTGATTTTATATTCAGTCACCTATTGTTTGTTTGCTGTTAGAAAAATTTACAAAATGTAGGTGTTAGTAAAAAAAATCGTACGGCTTTTTTTTCCTGTGAACAATTTTGTTTTGATTTACAATAATAGCGCTCTTTCTAAAAAGAAATCTGACTGGAGGAGAGGGATACTTTCAGGAGATCATTTTTTAATTTTCTCAGATGTTTTCATAATAAATGGGAATACCGGTAAAAAATGAAGAAAAAACGGTAAAATTTCCAAAATGTATTATTTTCAAATCGTAAATTATTCTACGACCTTTCAAAACATGCATAACTGAACTCCGTTCAAAATCGCTTTTTGTTGGCGAAAATTAATCGTCGCCTACATTAAATTCTCCTTTATATCCTACCTTCTCATTTTTTCATCTACAAGGTGGTCCACCCACGTGAAGTATGTCTGTAATTTTTGTTTAATACCTATTTAATATTTTATGGAGTATTAATTTAAAAAAAACTATTTTTGTATACTGATTTCGTTGTACTTATATCGTACACTTCCTTATATTGTTATTATATATACAATTTTTTTACAATCAGATAAAATGAATAATAATTTCTAACCCTAAAAAATAATACCTGAATAATAATGTGTATTACATTAATTGTTGTTAATTTTAACACGTCAATGGAATGTCTACCGCATATTAATAGCTACCGTCGATGCTAAAACATAGTAATATTAATATTCTAAATTACGTACGAGGTATATTGTAAATAACCAATATAATAGTTTATAGGACATAGGTAGGTATAGTAAATCAGTTGCATTATTATTGCCCATAATAACATTCACTGTGAAAAAAATATGTTGACGGCCATTTATCAGCGCTCGTACATCTTGATCAACTTGAACCTAAGGTCAGATGAGTACCGGAAAACAGATTTTTATAATAAAAAAAACAAAAACTCGATAATTTCGTTAAAACAACAACATATCTAGTAGGTACCTACATACGACTGATCAGTCGATCGTCGATCATTGTCCGAAAAAGGTGTGAGGATCGTGAATTTTAACATCGTCATGATGATTTTTAAATACAAACGCGCACCGATAATCGGAATTATTTTAACATTCTTACTCGTCTTAAACAATAATAATTGTAAGTATACGTAAGATAATATGATTTTTATGTTTTATTTTCTATTAGAAATTTTGATTCAAATTTTATGTGTAGCACTCTTTTCGAAATGTAATCTGACAGGGTGGTACTTTATGGAGTAATTTTTTGATTTTCCTAGGAGTTATCATAATAAATGGAAAAAAAAAACGGGAAAATGTACGAAATATATTATTTTTAAATTGAAAATATTACAGCCTTTCAAAACATGTATAACCGAACTCCGTCCAGAATGGATTTTCGTTGGCAATGATTAATCTTTGAGTACAGATATGCATTTAATTTCCCATTTACTTTCCCAACTTCTGACCTACAATATGGCTCATCGATCGTGAGAAGTATGTCCGTTTGTTTTTTTTTCTAATACTGTTTGGTTTGTTTCGGCAAAAATAAAAACAATTAATAAATATTACATGCACTGTATAGAGTTTATATAATAAATATTATGAAATAGCATGTGACAAAGACACAGACCAACTCGCATAATTATATCCAACTATTAAATTAAACTACTTTATTATTATTTGTATTTATTGTTATTTTTATTATTATTAACAATAAAGGTTATTGATGTTTAATATTTATTTCAAAGCAGCAAATTTATCCAAATAATTAACATTTTTATTAAACCAATAAGGAAAATCAAGAACACCCCTCATTGCACCAACTAGGTTCAATATCATTTATAGTAAAGCTCTCTTGATATTTTTTGATCGGAACAAGATTTGTGGTTGAAAATTTATTCACAGATAGAAAACAAAAATTGTGTACATCATAGTACAATCAATACATTTCTTGTGTTACTCATAATTTTAAAAAAAACCACATACATTAGTTAATTCAATGAATTCTTTGCTACGCTCAGAATCAAAAAAAATAAAAACACATCATAGAAATACCATTAAATTCCCCACGCTTAGAATCTAAAATATTATAGCTTGGTATGTAAATAAGTGTATTAGGTAATCTGACCATATTTTAAAATCACGGACCTTAAAAACTTTGGCGAACCTGGGTTCAAAATTTGTTTATAGCATAATTCTTACCCCAAATATTGATTATTTTAGAGGGTCTGTTTCACGAGTGTGACTGTCTGTTTTTTAAAATTCATAAAGTTTAGAGTTCGATAATCACATAGTAAAGTATTTTGTTGGTTATAATTTATGCTGCATAGGCACATCTAGGGGGTATTTAGCACTTCCAAGTTTAAAATTAGCACCCTCAAAATATTCAATAAGTTATTTTATAGTATAGACTAAAATATTTGTTATCTGTGTATTTCATAATTAATAAGTAGAACAAAATACAAATTACTTACACACAATACATGTGTATCAAAATAAAGTTAAACAAATTATGATCAATTTTTATGTTTTTAAATTTTATATTTTTTTAAATATTTAATTACTTGTTAAAACTATCGTATAAAAGGGATAATGGAGGTATTGCCTCTATGGGTCTGTGATGTGTTTAAAGTTTCAGCACCCTCTAGGTTGGTGGCCTAGTTGTACCTATAGAACCGCAACAACGGATTATGGTGCCCGTGTGCAGTAGTTATGTTGGGCTCCATCCAAGCAGCGTTGCATTTACAGTTTTTGCTCACGGGACAATCGATTGATGAGCAAAAAAACAAAATACTAAAACGAAAAATGTCAAAATGTATTAATGGTACGCAGATATAAAAGGTTGAGAACCGCTGCCATATAAAGACAATGTTTATAATATTAGTGCAACAGCATCAAGTTCAAATCTCAGATATCATTAAAATTTTTTGCAATTTTTGATTTAGTCCATAGACTTTATATAAAATTTGGCCTAACAATTACTAACAGAACAAAAAAAAAACTATTCAAATCGGTCAAATCGTTTTTGAGTTAAGCAAGACTAACTATATGATTTAATTATTTTACATTTTGACGCTTTCCGTTTTCTACCAAAAATGTTGCTTCAATATTTTTCCCAAGAAATGGGGAAAACCATAGAAACGGAAAAATTAACGAAATGTATTATATTTTGAATTTTGTATTTTGTTTTTTTAACTAATTTGTAACAAAAAAACAAAATCGAAAATAACAAAACTGCTAATGCTGTAAAAATATTTCCTGCGGTTTTTACCAATTATTATGAAAAATGGTTGGAAAATTATAACACGACTTTCTTACTAATTAACAAGATCAAAAACGAAACAAAAAATTGTTTTTATTTGATTAGTATAAGATTTCTGATAAAAAAGTTGTTTATAGAGAGGGAAAAAACAAATTTTAGTAAAACCAATACATTCCTCGCTTCGCCCAGAATTAGGTCCCTCGAACATATGTAGGCCTCAGGGTCAATGTGTGCCATACACTTGACATACCTGTATTTTACGACAATGCATGCAAGGTTCAGTGGCGTCATTTGGACTACTCAATATATACATTTGCGTATTTAATATCCAATATTAAAGTAATTTTGCTCGGTGTTATAAATTGTTTAGTCTGAAAAATGAACAGTGGTTTGTGCGTTACTGGCCTTCATGTAATATTTTTAAATTAATATTTTCTTTTTTATTTTAATAAATACATAAACCTGATTAGGACACTACGTAAATATTGATTAAGTATCAAAAGTATATAATCGTGATGGTTCGTGAATGAAATTTCATTAGCTAATTATTTAATGTTTTATTTCGTGATTTAATAGAATTGTTGGAAAATATGTAGATTATTTTATTTTTGTTGTGTTGGAAATTTTATATGTAGTTGTTATGTGTAAAATCTCTTTAATATTTTGTATTTTAAATTGTTTACAGGTGATGGTCAAATGCTGCCTAATCCTTTCAGTGTTATTACAGAAGTGGTTAAAGGTGTGACAACAAATGGTAAAGATGCGTGTGAAATAATCGGCAGATGTTTGAAACAAACTGGAGCCAGAGTAGTGAATAAATCTGTTACAATAACAAAAGAAACACTAAAAACTGGAGCCAATACTATAAATACCACTATTACAACGACTAAAGATTCAATCAAAAAAGTTTCTGAAGTAACATCCATACCAGACATCTTAAATAAATTCAAATGTGTCATACCAAAAAATGCAGACAACATCCTTAGAGCTACATTACTTCAGCAATGTATTTCTCCTAGTCTCGGTAATAAATAAAATTAAAATAAAATAATTGCATACCTAATATAGATTCATTAATAATAAATATGTATTTAACGTTATAAATTACTTATTACATTCTAGTAAATAACTAATTTAAAAGTTTATCGTATTTTAGGTTTTAAGTACCTAAAATTCGTAAAGTTCCGGAATGAAAAATAATAAAGTATTCATACATTATAATTTATAAGTTACATGAATATAGTTCGATTTAAGTAAATATAACTTAACCCTTAACCGTCAAGTTTTTTTTTTTAAA
Organism: Cinara cedri; assembly: GCA_902439185.1. Taxonomy (NCBI): domain Eukaryota; kingdom Metazoa; phylum Arthropoda; class Insecta; order Hemiptera; family Aphididae; genus Cinara; species Cinara cedri. The sequence continues at coordinate 11,824 of CABPRJ010001515.1, forward strand.
TTTCGTGTTTTTACGATATTTACCAGAATTCATATTTAAAACGGTGACGAAAAAACTTCTGCATTATGCTAATTTTTTTTTTATTAACCAATAAGTACAATTCTTGATGAACTTCGTAATAAATTTACATTTATTTTGCCAGGCTATAAAATATTGTCCACCGAAATCAAATAAAATATAAATAACCTCAACATTTTTAAATGTCTATAAATAGCTCATAACTCATCAAAATGTTTTGAACATTATGCAACATCTAGAAAAAGTTAATATTATAACACTTCTATAAAAATTAAAAATTAACTTCCCTAATACACTAGATACAATTTGCTTTGAAGATGTTTTTAGTTTAAGGTTGCTGGAGCCACCGTATATTTTGTAAAAGCCATGAATTGTGGTAAAAACTCTCACGGTTTATATGATAATTATATTTTGATGCTTTTCTTTTTTGATAGAGAACAAATTTTTTTAGTTCACATTGAACTTCAATTTTCAAAATTCCAATTTCTAAAAATTTTATTAATCAACTAAAATATGTATTATTATTTAATCTTTTTTTCTTTCTAACATTACTTACAAATTAATCATAAATCAAAGTTTAACATAACTCGTAAAAGTTCAAATTTTTATTTTTCAAATAAAAAATGTAAAAAAAGAGTTAAAAGGTAAAATACATTTATTTATAAGTTATTTAATTTATATCTGTGAATAAAAATAAAACATTGTTAACGAAAAACGTTTTTGAACAAAGTTCATTAACAAATGTAGTGAAATACCTAAATTTTTACAATTTTCCTCAAAACTGTTATATAAAAGGAATTATAACATTGCACTGGAGTGTTTTACTATTTTAGTATGGGTGATTTTCTCTTAAAGTTATTTTCGTCTGTAAAAATGGCCTTGTCCCTCCTCTGAAATCGAAACTGGGCAGTCAATTAGTGAGAAAGTTGGATTTCTAAGGTGATAATATCAATGATGATAATAATTTTTAAATTTTATAAAATTAAAGACAATTTGGAAAACCGGCTCCGATAGATTTAATTTTAAGGATATTATCATATTATCATTTTTATGATATTATTATTGTACTATAAACTTACATAGTTACAAAGTATTAATTGATTTTGAATGGTTTTTGTAACATAAATTCAGAATTTGAATAGTTTTCAAATTATAATCAAAGGTACACTTATATTATTTACTATTAAATTAGGTTTTGGAAACGAGTCAAGATGTTTTGATGAACTCGGTTGTTTTCCTATGGAAGATCCGTGGATTTCCAACTTGAGACCTTTTCCTCAGCCAATGAAACCCGAAGAAATTGACGTAAAAGTTTTCTCGTTTACTAGGTGCTCACTCCTTTTATCCCAATGAAAAATTAATAATTAAAGAGAATTTTATTTTACTCGTTTAGAAAACAAAATATTCGATACAATGTGACATTGTGGCCAAAAATCACATTAGAAGGATCGGATTACAATCCGAATAGGGAGTATACAGTTTTTATAACGCATGGATTCAACAGTGATGGTGAAAACCAATGGATGTCTGATCTTAAAGATGCATATTTAAAACAAGTACTACATAATATGATATTATAAGATAACAATCGTTAAATATGCTATAATATGCAGAATTATAAGCATCGATCATGTATCGATGCTTATAATTATTATTTATATAAAACATTAAATCTAAAAGTATTAATAATCGATGGTATGATTGGAATTGATTTTTTTTTATTGTTTCAAAAAAGGTGTTTTATAATAAAAAAACATACATATTATATTCGTATAAAACAGTATCCTTAATTATTTATATCGTTTAATGTAAAGAACTCTATACTTCATAAATAATTTTTATTATTAATAAAGAGTAAATGTTATTTTAAATTTAAATACATACACATTACATAAACATATTGTGATTGTTTTTTTAGCGTGACGCCAATGTTTTTTTAGTAGATTGGGGAAAAGGATCCAAGTTATTTAACTATTTACAAGTAGCTTCTAATACAAGAGTTGTCGGTGCCGAATTAATTAGGTAAGTATTGATTAATGATAGACAAATACATTTATAGGAAAACGCCATACAGAAACGCATCATCATTATTCAATGTTTTTACAACGCATCAATATTATATTTCACGCTTTTTAAAAGAAAACTGTGTAAACTATTATATTTGAAGATATGAACCGTGATTGATAATCAGTTTTAATTATGTTAAAAACTGTCTGATTTGAATTATTTACTTACATGGTATTTACTGGGCTATTTCTACTTCACGTTATATTCTATTATTATAATAATATTAAAAATTTAAATGAAAAAAATTTACAATTTCTAAATTGGAGGAGGGGATTCTATTGAAACGTACGTTACAAAATGGTTACTTTGAACATTTTTGGAATGGGAATGAATGAAGTATTTTTTTAGAAACTGATTAAAAAGCAAATTAAAAAAAATTCAAACGCATTGAATATTAAATATATAGAATAATGTTCCAGAAAAATCCGTGACTACTGTAGCATATATATATATATGAGTATTGTAGTTTCATTTTCGCCAAAATCGATTTTATTATTAACAAAATGTATAATGTAAATGTATAATACTTTCAATCTTATTTATCCTTAGACTTGGAAAATATCTGATTGACCGATATGAATTGAATCCGTCGAAAATTCATTTGATGGGTCACAGTTTGGGTGCTCATATTTCCTCATATATTGGTAAAGGCATCTCTGGTATAAATCGAATAACGGCTTTTGACCCTGCTCAACCCGGATTTGAAGGATGTCCAAAGGAAGTACGGCTAGATAAATCAGATGCTAATTTTGTTGACGTCATACACACAAGTTGTAGACCCACAATTCCACTATTGGGTTTGGGACTCATTAAACCTGTAGGTAATTATATAAAATATTATGTTGTATTGTTGTGTACATATTTACATTTTAAACAAATCATAGTGTGTAACCATTATCTATTATTTAATAGGCCATGTGGACATATATATGAATGGTGGTTTTATACAACCTGGGTGTACATTACCCCCAATAAACGAAGTCAATTTAATGAGTATTGCCGATTTAGCTGCTGTTCCAGCCGATGGTAAAATTTATTGTGAAATATTATTCAAAATAATGAAAGTTAATGATTATTCTAAAATCAAAATAAAAAGTAAAATAGATACAAATTAATCAATTAATTAAACCTAACCTAATAATATAATCGTTTACATTTTTAATGTACATTGCACAATATAGTGTAAACTGTTACAGAATAATAATATAATAAAATTTGACCGTTGTAGATGAAAAATTGGAAACGTAGGATACACCTACATTCTAAATGGTACACATAAAAATGGAACAGAGAATAAGTGTAACAGAAATTGGAATGCTTAATTGGTTGCTTGGGTTGATGAGAAAGGATAGAATAAAGGATAGGTACATAGAAGGTAGCTTGACCAAGACTTTGATATTAGTATCAGAGATAATAGACTGAGATGATTTGAGTATGTCATAGGCAGAGAGAGATCTAACGTTGTAAGAATAGCAAAAAGAATAAACATAGGAGGATATTTCTCTTAGAAGATCGCAAAATAAGTGATGTGATACGATAGAGAATGATATGAGGAAAGTCGATGTATGTGAAATGAGAGATCGGGTTAAGTGGAAGTTTATAACGAAGTTGGTTGACCCTAAATAGTTGAGTTGAAGGCGAGGAGATGAAGAAGAAGACTAAGTAGGTATATAAATCTTGTATTCAATTTTCAAGCATTTCTGTTCGACCAAAAAAATTTGTTCAACATTAAAAAAATAATAATAATAAAAAATGGCCTTTTTTATGCACATTTACACATTATTAGTAATTGTGCTAAATACATAAGATTATAGTAATCCAATTTGTTAAAAATAATTTTAGTACTTGGAGCTTGGGGTGCATGTTCGCATGGAAGATCTTATTCGTATTTCACCGAGTCAGTACAAAACAATTGCACGTTTTGGGCACAGAAATCAAAAATTTTATCAGTGATTACCAAGTAATATAATATTGTGAAACTATAATTTTAATTCTAATTTGAATACGTTTTTTTTTTTTTTTATATAAAAATTGGCTGTTTTTTAAATGAATATATGAATAATAATAATGAATAATATATAGTAGATATAATTTTAATTTTACAGCATTGTGTCCATCGGCCAACTTCAGCCACTTGTGGTAAAGATTGACAAATGCAAGTTTAACGAATGTGTACCAATAGGTTTAAATACTGATCAATATCCAGGAAGGGGAGTGTTTAGTGCAGGGACTGCGTTTTTTGCACCTTATTGCAGTGAGTAATTATATTTTTCTCTAAATAAATTTAGCTTGTACAACTTATTTGCTTTAAAAAAACTAATAAGATTTTCAAGGATTGTCGTTACGATCGTTTTTTTGTTAGAGATCAATTTTCCAGTAAAAAACATAAATTATCCTGGTGCAATACACCACTACAGTATTTATTTATGTAGGTACAGCTTTTATGTAATCAAAACTACTTTTTGTTCATTCGTATCAATAAGAATATCTTATTATTTCCTTCTTTCAATATCTTGTAACTTAAATTTAAAAAAGGTAGATTTTGCTACCTATATCGCCCGTTAATTGGAGTAAGACAGCACATGCGGGTATAGCATCCTCTTTATGTTCATAACTATTTAATATTTAATATTAGTTCAAAAATTCCCCTTTATTCGTAAACCATAAACAAAAAACACTGTTGGTTTTCCAATAACAGTACTTAAATTTATAAAATCTACAATTTTAATACAATCATTTTTAATTTGTTTTGTAATTAAATATTTAATGACTATATTTTCTTATTACAAAAATAAAATATTATAAAAGTAGGTGTATCTTATTATTTTAATAGTATATATTTAAAACATAAGGTATGTTGAAATTTAATAATTTTGGTTTTAATTTATTTTCTATAGAGAGCAGTTTGGAAACTGATCGATTTATGCGTAATGAACTCCGAGCTGCTAAAACATTAACTAGAGTTTAATGATAAAAGTTATGCTTCGCGAAAATCGATAATATTATCATTCACTTAATAAGGTATAGTTTAAAAAATACTGTTATCCATACAGAGAATTAAATACATTTATCATCAATTAAATTAATAATAATATAAAATGTATTCATTAAATTGCCTTTTGTGTTCAATCATACATGTTTATCAGGTACCTACCTAACGGATGTGTAATAAATTACAATTATGCTAAAAAATAAATAAATTTGAAATATAAATCTATGTAATAACAATTAATAAAATGAAATAAACATTTTTTTTTGATGTAGTCATGATTATTAATACAATGGAATTAATATTATCTTATTGAAATTGTGTTTATTGTGTCTATCCTATACCGGTAGAACCTAATATACTCGTATAGTTGATATTATACTATCACAGCAAAAACACTTCGCCTACAACTACGTGTAAAAAAAGGCTAAGTAGAAGAAAAATCACCAGTTTTTACGTATCTCGTATGTGTTCAGCATCATAAAGTTGTGATGCTAAGTAAAATTTTCGGTTTATTTGGCGAATGCTAATAAAATTTCCTAAACAACTATAATAGCAAATAGAGAGGAAAGTTATACAATTTACTAATTATTTATTATATAATGCTTCATAAATATGTTTAAATAAATAAATAAATACTTAAAATACTTTACATCTTCTTAAATACTGTTATAACATCTGTTTAGAAAATTTTATTTGCTCTCACCAAGTAAATCGAAAATTTTACTTGGCCCCACAAATTATATCACAACTTTACGGTGCTGAACACTTACGAGATACGTAATAACCTCTAATTACCTCTTTTTTGCGATTAATTTCAACATGCATCACTAAGAAAATATTGTTTTATAATATTTTTTTTTTTTAGTTGATCTATTGTTAGTTGCACATTTTTATTATTATTTCAGAATACTTTCGGATTGCATCGATACATTGATACATAGGTACTATCATTACGTATTTTAAGCAAGTGTATGATTGTTTAGATAAAAATATATACAAAGAGTATAATAAGGATTAAAAAACCAGCGGGAAAATTTTTTTTCTGGAAGTTTTTCAAAATTGTTCAATGTGTGGGTACTGGTGTAACGTTATGCCAGCACCCGTTTGGAAAAACGGTGTTTATGGTACTTGGTTTAGGTTATAAATTCCGAATTTTTGGTCACGAATGATTTCGAAACGATTACTAAACTATGAAAATAATTTAAAAGAAAATAGTTTATTGTTTGAATTTATTGTTTATTAAAGTTATGGTGCCAGTGTAACGTACCTAGTGCACGCTTGTCCGGTCATTTTTTAAGATAGTTGGTAAGCCATTTATATATATTTGACAAATAGATTATGTTTACCATTGTTTTTTCTTAAGATGAGAGATATTTACGTTGTAACAGAGTTATGTTCAATGAAATACGGACAGTACTAAGTCTGTTTATAGAAGACATTTTCTTTTTACTTTAAAAATTTCAAAAACGTCAATAAAGTTAAGAAGGGTAACACGTAGAGGGCGTGGCTTGATAAAAAACTTTAACTAAAGATGTACAGACACCGGGTTAACTAAGGCATTTATGACATTAAAAACGTCCTTTGTGAAAGAAGTATCATCTGATTGGCCAGGTACGGATGCAGAGGCTTCAGGTACATTAAACAGAATAATATTGCGAATCATAGATTGCCGATCCAAAAATTCCGAGTAAACATTCTCCTGAGTAGTAACATACAATGGTGCTGACGTGCTGTAGATTAAGTACGCTCAACTTCAGATAATTTAAGTTCTAGTTTTTAGAAGTTTTCTTTAATCACATCAGTTAGTTGGGTAATTAATAAATCGAGTTTCTCATCGAAAGAGGTAAATTTTTATCTTAGGTTTTGATACCTTCACGGCCTCACGACATGAATTACCTATATATTGATACTACAGGTCAAAGTAGATAACGAACACGCATCAACGGCACGTGTGAGTACGATAACGGTCAACGATGAAATTAATTAATTAATAATTAATAAATAAAAAAACTAATAATCAATTATGAAATTTTTAATGTAGATTGCTATTTAAAAATCGAAGTAGTTGGTGATTTCGCCCACAAAAATAAGAGTGACAAAAATTAACAGCAATTTAATATTTTAGCGTTGTTGTTTCATAAATTGTAATAAAAAAATTAATTCCAAACAAATTTAATACTTTTCGAAGTGAATTTGAAGATTGAGCACCACTTATTACATACTAAAACAAAATTTTACAATGTGAAGTCTCAAGTGCAAAAGTTTATTAATAAATGTACATGTATACTGTATAGGTACATAAAATAATTTATTAAATACATTTTGTAGGACGTCAATTTATTCGAACGTTGGTTTCTACTGTCATAATTAAAATATCACAGACATTTTCACTCTAAATTCTTCTCCAATGGTTTACTAACCTAAATTAGTTGAAACGTGAGTGACATAAATACCAAGTCAGTAAATATAAATTTTTTCATATTTTTAATCGAATGAAAATATATATAAAAAGTGAATTAAATATGATAAATCACCAATATTTTATTGAACGATCGATTACGGAAAGATTAATCTATTAAAATTTTAAACTGTATCTTATTTAACAAGTTTCCGTGAGTCCTGATTTTCAAGTGTAGCGCTTTTTTTGAAAGGAAATTTAACTGAGTTAGTACTTTAGAAAGGTAAATTTTTTTTAATTTTCTCAAGGGTTTTTATAATAAATAGGAAAAATCGGGAAAAATCTTAGGAAAAACGAGAATATTTACAAAATGTATTATTTTCAAATCGTATATATTAAGGCCTTTTAATTATAAATCTACAATATGCTAAAACTATTTTAGATTTCTAATCATAAATCGATTATACTAATCAATATTTAAAAAGAACTGATACTGGAGACGGATACGCCATAGGAATTCTCAGTCGATCAGGGATCGTTGTCCAAAAAAGGTGTGAGGATCGTGAATTTTAACATCGCCATGATGATTTTTAAATATAAATATGCAATTATTTTAATATTCCAACTCATCTTAAACAATAATAATTGTAAGTACACGTAAGATAATATGATTTTTATGTTATATATTCTTAGCGGAATGTGGAATGTACTGGTTTTACAATGATGTTTATTTTGTCTTTCTATAAACACATTTTCTACCAGAAATTTTGCACCAATTTCTAAGTGTAGCGCTTTTTCTGAAAGAAAATATGATGGGGTGGTACTTTAGGAAATTTAATGTAATTACATAATTTTATTTGGCTTTAGTACAATTATAGCATATATGTAATTAGATTGATTAATTTAACCTAACTAATATTTGAAATTCAGTCAGTTTTAAGGTGAACATATTTTATTGAAGCATAAAATTTAACAGTAAACGACTATACTTGTTATCGTTCATCGTATTAATGTAATTTAATCCATTATTTTATAAAACCCACTATACTAGCTAGTATAATATACGTTGTTTTATCTTAAGGTTAAAATTATTTGTTATATTTCAAACTAAATGTTATATTATTTTAGAATAAGAGCGGTGTAAGTTATTGGTTAACAATGATGTTTATTTTTTTTATTTTTTTTTTATGTGGATACTTTTTCTACTGGAAATCTTACTCTAATTATCAAGTATAGCAACTTTTCTGATATAAAATTTTCTCTAGGTAGTACTTTAAAGACATAATTTTTTTGAAATACTCATTATTATTTGAGATAATGAGAAAAACTTGGTTCATTAGGTTAAAAAAGATTGAAAGATAAAAAATAAGGTTGTCATTGGTAACCGTTTTTATTTATTTTTTGTTATTAAGTTTTTATTATTTTATATCTTTTTAAATAATCATTTTTGTCATTGAAACGCACATTGTTGAAATCATTTTACCATAATATGACATACATATTGTTGACAAAGCAACACTATCAACTAAACTCCGCACAGAATCAATTTTTCGTTAGCAATGAGTTATCGTTGCTTACAGATATACATTAAACTCCCGTCTGTATCCTACCTTTCCAACTTCTCTACTTCAATAGTGGTTGCAACCACGTGCAAAGTATGTCCGTCTTTTTTGTTCGTAGACAGAAAACAAAAATTGTACACATCATAGTAAAACCAAACCTACAAATTTCTTGTTTTACTCATCATTTTTAAAAAAACTACATTTATTAATTAATTCAATGAACTCTTTTCTCCGCTCAGAATCTAAAAAACTAACTTCACATCATAGAAATACCATTACATTCTTCACTACGCTTAGAATCTAAAATATTATAGCTTGGTATGTAAAAAAGTGTACTAGGTAGTATGATCATATTTTAAAATCATGGATCTTAAAAACTTTGGCGAACCCGGGCCCTTAAATTTATTCATAGCATAACTCTTGCCACAAATTGGCCTTATTGATGGCCCTTAAAAAATATAATTTCACGAGAAATTGGAGTCGTTTAAACTTGAATAGTGGATTGGTTAGTATCATTGGTATTCTAGAAACCAAGACCGTTTCCCCACTCCACAAACAGTAAGAGTCATACACCCAAACAGAAAGTTTTTTAAAGATTTTATTTGCAATCTTGTGACGTTGCATAATTTTAGTGGACATAAGTTCCGGAGTGATATTATAGGAAGTTTACCTACCTTTAAAATTAATTTATTCGGTTTTTAACCCCTGGAGAGGTTGAAGAATTTAAAAAGTTAGTTGGATGGTACATTATTACGTTGAAGACTGAAAACCATACTTCTGCGTAGCATTTAACAATAAAACAACAAATTAATTTTAATGCTTTTTCTTCACATTGCATAATATTGATTTATTTCCAAAATAAAAATATTTTTTGACATTATAACGCTTTGCCATCTACAGTGCAAAATTATTAGCGCCTAGTGCTTTAAAACATATACCAGCGGTGGCATAACTCCTAAAAATATTACAGTTAATTCAAGAAATTCTTGGTAATCATCTTTTTTTAATTTATTTATAGAAAATTATATTGTTTTATCAGCAATGTCCTTTAAAATCATTTTTACAAAAACCCCTTTCTTTTATATTATTTTATCGAATTTAGTCAAATTAAACATTAGCATATGATAATTAAATATCTAGGTATTTAAAATAATTTTAAAATATAATTGTTTAATGTAAAATCTCCTTCATATTTTGTATTTTAAATTGTTAACAGGCAATGGAAAAATGCTGTTTAATTATTTCAGTGTCATTCCAGAAGTGATTAAAGTTCTGCTAACAGATGATAAACATACGGGGTGTAAAACTATAGACTGTGTAGTGAATAAAACTGTTAAAAAATTTTAAACTGAAGCCAATTCGATAGTAAACACTATTACGACGACTAAAGCTGTAAAGATTCAATAAAAAAGTCTCAGAAGTAACATTAATATCAAACATCTTAAATAAATTAAAATGTGTGATACCAAAAAATGCGGACGACATCCTTAGAGCTACATTACTTCAGCAATATATTTCTCCCGGTCTCGGTAATAAATAAAATTAAAATTAAAATACTCATATTTGCGTACCTAATATAGATTCATTAATAATAAATATGTATTTAATATTATAAATTACTTATTACATAATTGTAAGTAACTAATTTAAAAGTTTATCAAATTTAAGATTATACCTAACATTTATAAAGGTCCGTAATGAAAAATAATAAAGTATTCATACTTTATAAGTTATACAAGTATAGTTTGATTTTTATCAGAATTCGCACTTAAAACGGTGACGAAAAATCTACTTAATTACAATATTTTTTTTTTATTAACCGCTAAATACAATTTATGATGAACTTCGTAATAAATGTACATTCATTTTGAACAGGTGACAAAATTTTGTTCACATATAAATCAAATAAAATCTAAAAAAAACTCAAAATTAAATATCTACAAATAGCTCAAAAATCACAAAAATGTTTTGAACAATGTTTGGTATTTTATCACGTCTAGAAGAGGTTAATATATGAAAATTTCTAAGAAAAATTTAAAAATGACTCCCCTAATGTACAAACTAGATACAATTTGCTTCGAAGATTTGTTTTCAATTTAAGGCTGTTGAAACCACGGCACACCGTATATTTTGTGAAATACTATGCATCGTGGTAAAAACTCTCACGGCTTGTATGATAATTATATTTTAATGGTTTTTCCTAAAAAATGTATTAAACATCTGACAAATTTTAATTTGTATTATTATTTAACCTTTTTTCTTTCTTACATTAATGACAAATTAGTTAAAAATCAAAGTTAAACATGACTCGTAAAAAATTCAAATTTTTTCTTTCAAATACCAAAAAAAAAAAAAAAAAAAATGATGCTGGGGAAGGTTAAGCAACTTTTAAAGGTAACCCCTAGCATAAATCATAGTGAACTTCATAGTAAATGTTCAAGCATTTTTATTTGGTCAAACAATGTTATACGTATAGTATCTAAAAAAATGAAAAATGTACGTAAACAACGCACAAAAATAAAATGCCTATCTATAGCTCAAAAATTTGACCATATCTAGAAAAAGCCAATATAATGTTTATGTTAAAATTTTAAATATCTTAGAATATTTTTAACTAAATTACACTAAAAAGAGATGGACACACTCGCACGTAGTTGTGCCACTGTTGTAAGGCAGAAGTTGGGAAAGTAGAGGGGAAATTGTATTTATATATTTAGTACGCAACGACTAACCATTGCTAACGAAAAACGATTTTGAGCTGATTTCGGTTAACAGTATTATTTTGTCAACAATTAAAATGTCATATTATGGTAAAAAGAGAACATTTTATGAATCATATACTTTCTTTAGTAATATTTGTTTAATATTGTATTTATTTTCCAGTTTTTTCCGATTTTTCCCATTTTTTGAAAAAACTCCTGGGAAAATTAAATAATAATCACCTAAAATACCACCCTAGTAGATTTAATTTCAAAAAAAGTGCTATCATTGTACATCAGAGCAAAATTGTTGGTAAGAAACCTATTAGCTCAAAAATTTGACCGCGTTTAGAAAAGGCCAATATAATGTTTATAAAGTAAATAAATATATAAATAAAAAATATATGTATAAAAATAAAATAAATCAATGCATCGCCTGAAGGATTATGATAAGTATATTATACGACTGGTGTGAAATTAAAAATTCATCATTAGGTATATCAAAGTCAAAATGCACACCCGTCTCCAGTGACAATTTTTTTGTTGAAAAGTTTCTTTTGAACAACAATTGTTTTAAAAATAATGCTAAAACATAACTGTACAATAAATAAACTCCAAATTAATATTAAAGTTATAAATATCAGCAGTGGCGTAGAAATAAAAAAAACCTTATAAAAAATTAATTTGTGATATTTTCACTATTTATATACATATTATATGCCCAGATAAAATACTAAATACATCCTGCTTAAATGAATAAAATATTTAACAACTTGCCATTTATAATAATTTATTACAATCAACTTAAATAATTATAAGTTAAATATTCTTAATTAATTACTTATTTCTTATGGTTTTTATGGTTTATAATATAATATTATTACTGTGTCCAATTTGTAACTTTCATCCTCCTAAGGGATTTTGTAATGAAAGCATTCAATATTTCTTTTTTGATGTTTTCATATTCTAATTCGTCTTTATTTATTGTTTCTAATGCCAAACCATTTAACCTTCCTTCATTCATTGTAGCTTGTAAGTATGTTTTTAGTCTTTTTAAAACCAAAAATGTACGTTCCGGGGTAGTGGATGTTACAGGTAGAATAGCAAATAAATAAAGAATCTTTTTTATAGTTTGAAAGAGCTCTATACAGTGTTGAATTTCTTCTACAGAAATCCCTGATAAATTTTCTTTCAATTGCTATTGCTTTCTTCATATGAATAACTCTATTTTCAAACATAAATTCATAATAATTAAAAAGTTATTTTCGTAAATATAAGCAGCAGCTAAGATTGATTGGTCGTCATAATGTGTCAAATTAGAAGGACCAATACCTTCTTGTGGTATAACTGTTTTTAATCTTTTATCAAATCTTGAATACAACTGAGTAGTTAGATTATCAAGAAATGGTATAAATATTGCTATTTTCTAATATTCCTCTGCGCCTTTGGCATTTATATTGTTTCGGGCAGTTTGTCTCCCACAGGTTCGAGGCATATACGCATGCCGTATCAATGTCTAGTTTAGAATCTATTGTGGTAACATTTTTCATTATTTCCTTAAAACAGCATCTGATCGAATGGCTTCTAAAGCTTCTTTAATAATCATTATATTATTTAAAGCTTTAGATAAATCTTGTTGTTTGCTTTGTAATATTTGACTTAATTGTTTATTAAATGAGAAGCAAGTAATAACTACTTCACAAGAGAGACAAGAAAATCACTCTTGGTTATAACACTCACATATTATGACACTTTGGTTGAGGTTTCAGGATTTGTATCATATTTTCAAAATTTTCTAGGGTAGCAATTATATAAATGTAAAGTTCTTTGAGAGTAATAAGTGAATTATATCGATCGGCCTATCGTGTTTTACAAAGTTTTTTCAATTTGGTTTTTTTGACCACTTTTATTGGAATTTCTATTTTTATCCAAATCACTACTTTCGTGTAATTTGGATACAATATAATATTAAATACATATTATATATTCATATATAAATATAGGTACTTACGTACTCATATATATATATATATATATATATATATATATATATATATACTAATAGTATATACTAATCTATGGATGTACTAATATAAAATCTATACAAAAATTAATTTAAAAAATACGTCCGATTGGGGGGGGGGGCCATGACCCCTCTGTCTCCCTTAGCTACGCCACTGAATATCTGTATTTAATATTTAAAATATAGAACTATATAATTTTAATTTTGAATTCTCAACAATTATTTTTGTATTTTAATGTCGATCTATGCATAAATTTAATAACGGGCTAATGGGTTCATTAATTATGACTTATAGTTATTAAAAGTTTTGACTGTGAGAATACAGTTCAGTCGGCTAAATTAATTAAAATTAATATTAAAAAAAATATGTATGTATTTATTTATTATACTATATGGTACCAATACATATTATACCTTTGTGGTAGAAAAAAAATATTTTATAAATTTGGTTCGCTTAACGTATGTCGTACATTACCAATGATGCTTTTAGTTTTATATTTTATTAATTACCTACAAAAATTAAAATATCGTTACCATGATAATCTGCAACTCAATATCAGTATTATTTTAATGTAAATGTACAAAAAACCAAAATGTACTTACTAAATATGTGATACCTTTCATATCGTATACAAAATTGTCTAATAAACAAATCGATACTGTGTGATACTACTAACTATGAAAATAAATACCAACGGTAAATATTTTAAAACCTTTTACGTTATGACAATAAATTAATATATTTCGAATAAGTCATAAAGCAGATTATCGGTCCGTGAATTAATTACAGAAATAATCCTACAGGAGCTGTTTGAACACCGTTCTACCATTGTTCAAATTTTTAAATACAGTATAATATTATTAACTCCGAAAGAATATTTAGTACGATCAATAAGCCTCGGTATTGCCCCATGGTAATATTTATATTATTTAATATTCGTTACGAGATCATTATTACACCATAATACTATTTTAAGAAATACGGTTATAGGTACATTTTAATAATTAGGTGTATATAACTGTAAATAAACTCGACATTTTGAAATCTATTAAGCGTTACTATATGTAGCAACACAATCAATTGAATTTATATTCCGTTAATGTAATCAAATAAATAATAAATAAAAAAGTTAGTTGTTGGTACAAAAATTACGTTAATATGATACAAATAATACGAAAAAAATCACTATTATTATATTATACATGAACTTATGGTAAACTAATTAACAGACCAGTGGCTAAAAAAAAGAAGATTTTTTAAACATCAAAAGGGCGGTATTCTTCCATAACAAAATAAAGGTTATTTTGAAACACGTCTGTTTCACTTATTTGGCAAGAAATCAATAATTTTGTTATATTAAATGTAGGTAGATACCTTTTCTTCAACGTTGAAATAAATCGTTTTTATAATAATTGTAGGTTTTTAAGTGAAATAATCAAAATCGTTAGGTTTACGTGTTATTTTAAACAATCATTATTATTATTTAGCTACCTATTGTTATAAAGGACAATTTAATTTATAACAAAAATATTTGATATTGTAATGTATTATAAAACCAATACTTTTAAGAATTAAACCTATATTATTTGTTTGTATATCAAATTTTTAAATTATGTTGAATAAACTGAACTCTGTATAAAATAATGGTTCCAATCCTATAATTCCAAAGTTATATGAAAGTAGATAGGTATACAGGGCTATTATATTTTTTGGAAGTTGGTAGCGAATTACTACGAGTGTTCGAATTACTGGGATTCGCTATATCCTAGTATTTTTATTTCATTTAGGTTAGGGAAAACCTTGGTTTCTCTGTGTACCTTTCGTAGTCATAGTAAATTAGGTATTATAAATAAAATGAAAATGGTTAACGAATTGCTTAAATATTTAAAAATCACTAATAATTATATGTGTATGATTAAAATGTTACAGGACATTTATAAGGTATGTCCTATATATCATGACGCAATTACAAATCACGATGTGCCATTAATTGACACAACTGGACGTTTTATACCATATTCGCAGCAGTACTATATTTTCTACGAAAATATTACAAATTTATCCATTGGCTATACCAATATTAAATGTTTAAAACTTAAATTTACTATAATGTGTTTAAGTTATAATTTATTAAACGAATATTTCTGCGGTAGAATTTAATTAGTAGATTCAAAAAAAAAAAATATATATATATATATATATAATAGTACAATCATCAGTCATCTGACCTTATAATACATAGTTATAATTATGAAGCGTAAAATGTAAATACCTATTGGTTATTATACCATTAATCAATAAATGTTTCTTTCTATCAACTACCTAGTTTTTGACCAAAAGACCAACTCCAATCAAAAACAACACAGGAATTTTCTTGTGAAATATTGGATCTAATAAGTGAATTTAACTATTAGATATTAGATAAGTTTATTTTTTGGGGGGAGTTTTTCTTGTAAAACGGAAATATTTATGTGACACCCTATCAATTTGTTAAAATCTTGTTTTTATTTTTTTTTTGTAATTTAGTAAGCAATAATCGAAAAATAAATGAAATTTTCAACAAATACCTACTTATAATAACATTTTCTGTAAACGTAATGGTATAGTCTCCCAAATATTTACATTTTTAATATTTCAAACGCTAACCCTAAATGTAAATTTTTATTCTCGAATCGATTTATTTTTAATCAATTCTTACCACTAGAGTGCACTACATACATCGTAAAATGGGAGCGAAGAAGCCCCGAGACCATACACGTGTTAAATTACTACGGCAGTAGTAGATCTCATCCGTACCACCACGGTATTTCAGTGCTTCTATTACGACTGCTATGAGGTTTATAACACTATGGCTGTCGCCACTTTTATTCCCAGGTGAGTAAATATCAAATTATAATAGATGATCTGATTTGTAATAATGATTTGTTGAAGAATATTCGTCTGTCATTTATTCATACATAAGGATCACAATAATACCGATTAAAAAAAATCATATAATCTTAATAAAATTAAATTGGTAAAGCTAATAATTTAAATTAAATACTCAATAAACAAAATGTCAGTTTTACTAGCTACTAATAATATATTAATAATTAGAGTATCACTTAGATAATATTCAATTCGTTAATGTAATCCTACACAATTACATTTAACACTGTACAATATAAATTACAATATAAAATAATAATACGTTTAGTGAAAGACAATAATATGTTGGCATTTATATATTTATAAATATAAGAATTTATTTAATTTGATTTACTATATGTGTTGAATAGTCAATAATGAGATATTTACAAAAAAAAAATCCTTAAATTAGCGAATTTCTGTTGATTTTAAAATTCGAACAGAAGCAAGAAGTAATCAAAATATTTACATTATATATTGTGGTCGAATTTTTGCCAAAACAAGAGACTATTGCACTATATTATACATAGATCTGTTTCATCTTTAATTTTAGGAAAGAAGGGCTTAAGTCAATTTTCAAAATTTTTTAAAAATCATGTCTTATATAATTTCTCTTTATTTTTTAGTCTAAATGACATATATGCATGTAATTTTAGAAATAGTACGAAATTTTGACTCTAACTTTGCTGCTCATGGATATTTTTTAGATTCTGAGAGTAGCAAAAATTAATTGATTTAATTATGCATTATTATTTTTTTTCTATCTGTAAAACACTTTTTTTATCATTTTTTTTAATTGCTTTAATCGAAAACGACAAAAGTGTTTTTTTTTTATAGAATTTGGGATTTGGTTAATTAATTGAGGAGATTTTTAATTTTCTTTATTATATTCTTAATAATTGAAGAAAACATTGAAAAAACTTAGGAAAACTAGGATGTTTACAACAATAATGGTTTCATTATTTATTTATTTTATTTTTTTTGTTGTAATTCATATATATATATATTATATATTAAACTTTTCTAGCCATGACAATATTCTAATGATTTTTGAGTTATTTAACATACATATAAGATATATAATATTTCTAATTTGTTTGGTTCTTATGAGGTCGTATTTAGATACAATTGTTTTGGCTGACCAGAAATACTTGATAATTATATACGAATTTCATCAAAAATTGTACTTAGTTTTCTGATAAAAAAATTAATTCATCTTATTATCTATTTAATTTATTAGCCCTTTTTAAGTTAAAATTTTAACAAAAGTCGTAAAAATCACGATATATCAAAACATAAAAACATATGTTAAGTCTATGAGCGCTTTTTTGGGACATTACAATTTGTTTAATCTACTCTTGTTGAACGCTGTATTTTTAAATTATTAAATTATTGTTTTTAGATTTATATATTTTATTGCTTAAAAACAAAAATTGAATTATACCTACCCAATATAATCCTTTGTATACCTACTTAATTTAAATTTAGATTATTTATATTATGAATATATTATATAATATATTATTACCTTACAATAATAAAAATAATCAATACCAACAAATTACTATATTGTCTATACTGTATATTAATATACTTTTAGTAGGTACAATAGTAGCATATATATATATATATATATTTATTTTTTTTTTTTTTGTTACTGGTGATAAAATATAAAAACAAAAAAATATCTATTCGCTAGATCAATTAAGTTCGCTGATCTATCAGTGGCACCAGTCAACGTAAATACGTTTCTGAAGAACAATGTACACGTTTATTTTCATATTAGATATATTATTAATATATTCGATACTTGATATTATGTTCTTTGTTAGATTTTTTTTTCAAATTTTTTATTCAATAATCATTAAAAAAAAAAAAAAAAAAGTTTATTAACTGTATAAACGGTTTAATTTTTTAATGGATATTTTAGGTACCTAGTTAAAATGTTTGGAGGCCAAGTATAAACCTACCTCTGCATGAAATACCAACCATATTTAACGAACCCTGTTTAATATCTAAAAGTTAATGAAACATAAATGTCTAAAGCTCAGACTAGACTAGATAATAATGTAAAAATAAATTGAAATTCTATGTCTTCGATTTTTAAATTGCAATTAAAAATTAACTAACTATATTATAATATACTACATAAATACTCACTAAAATCAATTATTTTAAAACATTCTCTATTTCATTTAAAAATTTTAAAAAAATGTATTATTTACTATTTCACATTTTTTTTTTTTTTTTTTAAAGTTTATATTATTTAATAAGATATATTATGAAAAATGCGTAAGTACACTAAGTGTTTTATGAAATATTACGGCTTAGGCAGAAATCACGTTATGATCTATTATAATGGTTTATGGTTTTATATAAAATACTTCAGTTATCATTATATTGATTCTTTTTCTTTGTTACTTTATTTCATCAACCTAGGATAATTATAAATTAATTTTTTTTAAAACTCATTGGGTCGCGAAAAGTTAATTTTACTTATACTAATAAAATAACATTATACGAACTATATACTTCTACTAGCTACCTATGTCAGAAAGAAATAAACTTTAACTTTGAAAATGATTTACGGTTTGCATTATGTAAAATCAGATGAAACTTATTACATAAAAATAGTCACACTAATTTTTGTATCATTATTGCATATTATAAAAATATTATTTGTTATTTGTTCAGTTATATAAGAGCATTTCTACAGTAG
The DNA here is from genome assembly GCA_902439185.1 of Cinara cedri. NCBI lineage: Eukaryota > Metazoa > Arthropoda > Insecta > Hemiptera > Aphididae > Cinara > Cinara cedri. The sequence continues at coordinate 31,210 of CABPRJ010001515.1, forward strand.
CATATTAAAACATTAAGCAATTTTAGCTTGTTTTTCTTTTTGCTTTTCATGGCTATCAAAGGCGGCATGGATGATGGGAAAAAATGTATGGTAAAAAAAAGTGGATTGAGAGGAAAAAAGGTTTAAGTCCACTGATATAGATCATTTTAAAACTGATTTTTTCCGCTTAAAATACAGCATTAAGTTACGTTATTACCAAAAAGTATTCCAAATTATAGGTTGTATTTTTAAAGTTGTAATATTATATAAATGTATAATAATAATTACAATACAATGCACAGTATGTTATCAATAAAACTGTAAATAACTTTTTATTTATTTTACTGTATACACTTTCTTTTACTAATTCATTAAAATGCAAATACAGTTTAAATATTCTCATATTATTTACCTATTTTCAATAATTCGTATCCTTAATCATTTATATCTCACATATATTTCTTATCAATATATTTTCTGAATTTTTTTTATCAATATTCCGTTATAATTATTTAATGTTACAACGAATAAAAATTTTGGTTTCATTAAAATTCGTATGTAAAAGAAGTTTTAGAAATTAAGATTTTAAGATTTTATTCGTAGCACTAGTTATTTTAAACATTTCAATGGTCATAATAATCCGTCATATGACTAATATACAACAATAAAATAATTTATAAACCTATCTGTCTATCTATATATATAACTATTATTAATATTTTTATTTATATAATATATCCTTTAACAATTTCATCGCGGTCGTAATAGTCAATAATCATTATTTTTAAAAGCATTTTTATAACATTTATAAGGTATATTATTATATAATTTCTTGTATAAAGCATATAAAATAATTCAATAATTATACAACTACAACATTCTATATTCTAATTGAAATAAAAAATGATGATTTATTTAGTTTCCCTACTTCCGATAGTATTTAGGTCTTTTTGGTCGTAAAAATGTATAAACTTGATTTCAGTTACAAAATAAACACGAGAATTTGTACTATGGATTTACAGAAAAATTTTCAGAAACTTTAATTGTAATTTTTCATCATACCTATTTTGTTTTTATTTTTAAATATTTAGAAAAATTATTAAAAATCAACAGATGAATATTTAAAAAAAACTATTCTATAAATATTTAGTAAAAATTCTCATGTTTATTATGGAACTGAAATCAAGTTTATATGACCACCGAGGTCAAAAGACTATTGGAAATACGAAAAAAAAAATGTTGGCAATATATTAACAGCAAAGACGCGTTCAAGTTTAACGTCCTTTTATTAACAAATTATACTTAAAATGATTTTATTGCGAATGACTGACCCTAAATTTTTATAATGAAGTAATTTCCTTCTAATATCCCTTAGTTAAAATAAATGTAATTACAGTGAACGTATAGTACGATGAGTAGATGTGATTTATTTTAATTTTGAACAAACGTTCTCGTTATACAATTTTTTTTTTTGAATACATACGTGTACCTAAATTGCCTATTAATCACGCCACGTTAAAATTTACCAAAATCAAAGAATCACGTAAATCTTTTCAAAGGTTACATTTTGAAAAACCAAATCTGATAGTTTAGTAATTTACGATGTTCAATGCAGTAACCTTCAAAACTAACCAACATTCGTTTTAATTTAATTTTCAATTTATTACCTATTTGATATATTAGAGCGTCATTGAACAATAGTATTTATAATTTATTTAAAAGCAATATGTTTATTTTATTCAAGAAAAAGTTCTTGAGTTCTGAAAATTAAATTAAATTCTTATGTTACGCAATCTTTAAAATTTAATATTAATCCACTAAGTCATAAAAATTTAAGACAGATCACGTTCGTACACTAATTATTCAACATTATCTACTTGACAAATGTTATTTTTATGAATTTGTTTCTTTTTACCGTATAACCTAAAATATACTCAACATAAACTACACTTGACAAACATGTTTATAAAATAATGAACACAAATATAAATATAAATAAACAGTATAGCGGTCGTTTTTGTTCATATTTATTTACGAACAAATTAAATTTTCGCAAGATAAAATTCAAGTGTGAGTGCATCTTTAGTGGTTAATTTACAAATCCAATCCAGATAGTTGGGCAAAATTTTATCTAGATAATTATTCGAATAAATATGTATTTAAATAATAAATTATTCTTATGATTATTATTTTTTTATAACTATTGTTAAATGTTTTCAAATTTTTAGCTAATATTTAGTTTATTGCTGACATATAATTATAGTCTTGAAGTGTATACGTACCTATGTGTACATTTTCATAAATATTTATAGTCACTGGAGGTAACAAGTAAATTAGTTTTGTAAGCAGGGCCGTAGGAGAGAGATGGCGAGGAGTGCTATGAGAGATAAGGTAATCTTTATGGTTTATTAAGTAAAAAGTACATTTAACAAAACCACGCTTATATCCTATATACATACGTACAGTACACATTGCGATTTTCAAGTAATACGTAGGTAAACGTGGTTGAAGGCATATTCCTAATCAAATATTATTTTATACTTACATGCTCTACAAATATAAAATATATACTAAATAGATACTAAAATATGATGTAAACATTTAAAAAAAAAAAAAAAAAGTGTTAAATAAATACAATTTTATCACGAAAAATGTGTAAAAATGTAGTTAAAAATTAGTTTAATTGCTAATAAGTTTAGCAATAAATATTTAACTGAACTTCGTTCACAATCATATTGTGTTTGTAATAATTTATTGTTGCATTCTGGATTTAAACTGAATTAGCTACCCTATATATTCTACGTTTCCAACATCCCACCTTCAACAGTAACCTACAGTCCTACAGATAAACAATATTAGTTATTTTTTCAAATTTTAGTATCTTGTCACATACATAATACCGCGATGATTAAATATCAAGGCCATTAGACTGATGGTTTTTCCCTCTAATAATTAAAGCCTAGGTGCTTAAAATTGTTGGTGGCACACACCGTACCCGCCCATTTAACTATCGTAGTCAGACTGAATAATTACGGCATTAACAAGAGTATATTTATTAATGAGCATAAAAATGTATTTTTAACTATATATATCTATCAAATTATTAATTGTTGAAATAAATTATCGACCCTCTTTCATAATATTTATAAAGTAGATAATTTACCTAGTCCACAGATTATCATTCATCAAATCATTCATAATAGATTAGAGTAAGTTGGTGTTAAAAAATATTTTATATCTAATTAAAATCACTCGTTCTTCATACGTGAATTGGTAAACCTGCATTATTTTATAGTTAGATCAGTGAAGTGAACGTGATTAAATTTTAATGCAATTATAAGTCATTGCATTTTAAATACAATTTTAATTGAAACTCTGTATATTACAATATATCTATATAATAAACGTTTATTTAAATAAAATAGCTTAAATAATTTTTTCTTAAAATAATTTAGTAAGTATTACATTTTAAATATAAATGATACTGTGTGTCCGATTTAGTATTTGTCTATAGATGGTAATGCAGAGGGAGCAGAAACCTATTTACATTTTTGGCGGCACTATTCTTTTAGCAACCTTTTATAAGAGCACATTTTTTACAACACACTAGAATTTCGAGTTGCACACTTTACATTTTGTACTATTTATACCCTTTGGGATTTAAAACACATTATTTTGGGCACCGCTGATTATTGAGCGAATGTGAATTGTGAAATGGGGATGATATTTAAAAAAAAAACTGCTATTTTACTATATCTTAGAAGATTATGACGTCTTCTTGAAATGTATCGCCGGGCGCCTCTCTGAACTCCTCTGAATACGTCCCTGAGGGGAGACACTTTTTTAATCTGTTTTTCCAATATTTATTACCCCACGTTTATTTTTCCAATAATTAATTTTCACGAAAGTTTGGAATTTAAATTTAAATTTTTTAATAAAATATTAGTATAATTTATTCAAAACTAATTGTGAATATACAGATTGATCCACTTAAGTGACCACACTCCACAATTATTAACTTTTTTTTTACTCATATTTTTGAAAAATATGTAGCTCTAAAATATTACATTAACATAATTTTTCATCGTCCTTATTTTTGATTTTTAAATGGTAACCTATTGTAAAGATTTTTGATTACTATCAACCTATTTACGAAATATTGAACTTTTCAGTTTAGATAGCGCAAAAATAATGGAACACTATTTGAACACACAGCGTACTATTCTACCACACAAATATGTTTTAAATTATATTTTCTCGAAAAGTAGCCATGTGTCTACAAAATAGACAAAAATTAAATATTCAAACAGGTTTCAATTTTACCTACCAAATTAAAATTATTTTAAAATACAACTATGTGTCGACTTTTAAAATTTTAATTTAAATGTATATCTTTAGAATCAAAGCGTAGCGAGAAATGTATTGCAAATTTTACAATGACGTTTATTTTACTATTATTATTATTTTTAATTGTTTTTCAAAATATCTACCAAAATTCTTGCTCGTTAACAACAATTGCGTAATTTAAATTTCCCTCTATATCTTACCTTCCGAACTTTTCATTCAACTTTTCAACAGTGGCCCACCCGTCATCCATCTTTGTCCTTATTTGAGGACTATCATATAACTATATAGTTCTATTCTATTTTTATTTACATCAAAACATTTAAATTGATATTACGTAATTATTACATATAACTTAATATTAATTAATGCTATTTTAAATGTTAATATCTACTCTCTGTAACAGTCGCTTGTGATAGGAGTAGAGAATCTAGTTTCTTAATTATTTATTATTTAATTAGTTCATTATACATTTATAAATCTAATTATTGATTAATATACATTATAATTCAAGTTTAACTTAACACTATCTATATGGTTTGTTAAGTTACAAATAGGACTACTAGTGAAATAAACGGGCACACCATCACTTAATAACCTTTTTAAGTTATATGTATACAATATGTATTGTAGTTCATATATAAATAAATAGTTATTTTTTATTTTATAAATTAAATTAAATAAATAAATATAACTTAAATTTTGATAGTTGACAAATATTTGTCTAAGGAAAAGTGTTTTTGGTTAATATCGTTTTATAAACGAAACTTTTACCAGTTTAAAACAAACACCAAAATATTTCATAAAGAATTAATATCAGTGTAAAAACGTATTCATTTTCGTTAAACTAAATTAAATACTAACTGTCATTATCAGGTGTTACCCGGGGTTAGGTTGAATTATTAAAAAAAACTGCAATTGATAAAAATAAAAATTAAATTTTTCGTCATATCTCCTTGATTCTGTTATAAAAAAGATACAATTGAACAAACAAAGTGTTGTAATTGGATATGGTTTATTTTAAACACGATAGTTATATTAGTTATAACAAACACACGAATAACATTAAATAAATATTCATAACTCATAAGTAAGGACCCACGTTACGGCTCAAGATGACTTCATGACTACTCTCCCACTTCCGTCACTCTCACTATCCCTCACCCAGCTCTTCTCCAGTATATGCCCAATCTCCGTTCCATATCATTCGAACATTCTGACTATAAGTGTCCTCGCTTATATCTTAAACAAATATTATATTTTGTTTAATAATGTATTTATTTTTCCAATTTTTCCTATGTTTTTCCCATTTATTGGGAAATCTCCTAGGAAAATCAAAAAATAATTTCCCTAAAGTACCGTTTCAGTCAGATTTTCTTTCAGAAAATGTATTATATTGTAAATTGGAACAAAATTGCTCGTAGAAAAGTTGTTCACAAGAAAAAAAAAGGCCGTAAATAGTTGCCGTTTTATCTATACTTTTCTTTCGGGTTTTCCATTTATTTCAAAAATCCCTTGTAAAATAGAAAAATGACCTGCTCAATGCATCAACTAAAGAAAATTATCTTTCAGAAAAACTTCAACACTCTGTACTTCAGAGCAAGTTTTCTGGAAGAAAAGTTGTTCACAGCCGGAAAAAAATATAAATAAATGAATACACACACATCATGGTAAAACCAACAGATCCCTCGCTTTGTTCCAAATCTAAAATGATTATTGAGAATGGTTCTCTTGGTGCAAGTGTAGTTGAAATGTTTTAACTTTTTTTTTTAGTTATTAAACAACATTATTTAATTTAGTTTGACGGATAATAAAATGATCATCGTTATAAAAAAACAATATTGATTAAATATATTTATTAATTAATTAATTAATGCGTCACCTGGAGTATTATGAAATATGTATTATACGACCGGTTGCGAATTAAAAATTCATCGTCAGGTAAAATCAAAAAGTCAAAAGTAAAACCATTATTAACCATTAATCATTTGATAATTTTGTTTTTACTTTATTATTTTATTTAATATTGATTGTATTAAACCACAATGTATATAAAATAAAATGTTTTATTTACATCGTGTATTAAATCCATAAGTATTAAACTAATAGATACAGCATTAGACACAAATATCCAGTAACCTGTTATCTACAACTGTGATTAATACTATTCATAGAGTAACACTCACTCTATAATACAATTAAACAGTTTATTGTTTGCCATCAAGAATCTCAATTGTGATAAAACAATATTCATATTTCATAGCGTAACGACTTTTTGGAAAAATAAATATATTTCAATTTGAGTAGGTAAATAAAGTATTGGTTAAGTACTGGGTATTTACCCACCAATATTTACTTAATAATCGAGTAAATACCCAGAGCCCATCACTACAAACACCTGATGTAGAAATATATGACCAATCTGACTTTCACTTTCCATTTTACTTAAATTTTCAAGATTTGTTGTCTAAATAAGAATTTTGATAAGAACTGTAATTTTTTCCAAGATTATATTTCATTATTATTATAACAATATATTATTTTTTATTTACAAAATATAATTTGTATAATCAAATAAATTAAATTTTACATCCAAACATTAGGCACATTATTTAACATTTGTCGACTAAAACTTTCGTTACAGTTACAATATTTATGATCAAAAAGTTGTTGTCGAAACCCTTTTTTTGTTTACAAAACAACCTAATAAAATTTTGAAAATATGATTTTAATACAATCAGTTGCTGTCACCATGCTCGCAACTGTTTTTAAAAGTTTCTGAATAATTCAGGGTGTTCCTGAATATTTTTTCTGTTTTGTAGAACTTATATTATATCTATATGAATATTCTCTCTTTATTAACCTAATAACCAAAATACATTTTTAACATATTTTAAATTTGTTTCAAACACAAATACAAATATATAAATTACTAACATATGAATGTTAACTTTATTTTGTACGAAATTAATTTGGTATATTTTTGTAACAAAACTCATTCAAAATAGGTAAAGGTAACGGTAACATAGTATACTTAAACAACAGAATTAATTAGGTTACTCAAATTCTCAAATTGCCAGTCTCAAATATTAGAGAAAGAGACTAGAAAGAAGAAAAATCAATTAGGCAATTAAAATTGCACGAACAATGTAATAAAGCTATTAATAAAACTGAAAAATAATGTGTGTATTTTTAATTTTGAAAAACTCGTTTATTTTTACTTTTAATTTATCACGTCAAATAAAACTTAAATTACTGTAAGTTCGAGTAATATAATTCGTAAATTATGTAAATAAATAATTCTTGAATTATTAATAATAACCTAACATAACTAAACGCTGGTTAGGATCCACCCTTGGTGCTGCACTTAGCCGAAGGGTAAATGGTGCGATGTTTCCATAAAAAGTTAAAAACTGTCGGTATAAGACGTCCAAACAAAGACGTGCTGACGTGCGGTAGAGTACCTCTATTGGTCTGATATTACTGATGGGTGAGTCACTTTTGTTGATTAAAAGTTATTAAAGTAAGATAAATAATGTTATTTTATTTATATCTGTACACAATAATAAACCATAAGTAGCGAAAAACGATTCTGAACTAGGTTCGGTTAAATAACCATGTTTTTAAACGCTTTATTTTTTATGAGTTCGTTAAAAATTTGATTTTAAAACGCTTATTAAAAAAAACTATATTATGCTTGATTATTTTTTTTGTATTTAAGTTAAACTTATAATGAACCTTGTATTCGATTTTCAAGCATTTCTATTCAGTCAGACAATTTTGTCCACAATAAATACAAAAAAAAAACCTCGGAAATGTCAAATGTTTATAAATATAGCTCAAATGTCGCCATTATTTTATCATATCTAGGAAAAACCAATATTACTATTCTTGGATGAATTAAGATTTCAGTAGATTTGTCAACAATTATTTTTATCTGAATTAAATATTATAAAATAATGAAATCATAATTTCCGTAAAGTTATAGTTTTCTTAAAAGCAGTTTAAATTCAAATTTATTATAAAATTTGTTAACAATATGAAAAATTGTAAATTCATTTTAATTAAAAAGTATACAATTTTCACATTTAAATTTCACAAAAATTGTTTAACTGAACTCTACTCAAAATTGTATTTTGTTTCTAATGATTTATCGTTGCATACAGCAGTTAAACTAAATTATCCCATATATCCTACCTTTCGGCTTCCCAGCTTCCCACTTTCAAAATAAGTCTAGTTACGAACAGTGTATCATGGATAGACGGGTGATTATTGTATTATACTTACTCAATACCAAAAATGAATGTTACAATATTGTAATAATTTTACTTAAACCATTTTTTTTTGTTTTATATTTTTTTTTTACTGGCTAAAAATATATAGTCACTTACATCAGACTCATAAAAACAATAATACCTCATCATATCACTGGACGCTTTCGTTGATACTGTAGAGTGTAGAGAGTTTTTAAGTAGCTAATGAGTTAGTGTTCACTGTCCAAGGGCTAAATTTTATATAATTCAATACTGATGGCTTTTTTTATTCAACAGAAATACTTTAAGCTAATACAAAAAAATGATTTTCCTTTTTTTCATCTTTCCTATCGCCTATACCTATGTTAAAGTATTGACTATTAATATTCCAAAGTTAATACTAAAAGACATTCATCAAAGTCACACTCAGCGTTTCCCTCAGAACTGCCCTCCGGCTAATCCGCAAACGCTTAATATTATCTTCAACAATCAATTATTTATCTGAATAACTTAAAAAACATCAAAAAATGAATAAGTTACTCATAAACTAGATTAAAAATGAGACCAAAAATATCACTTGTCATTTATCTATAAGAGGAATTTTGTATGGCAGAAAACAATAACCGTAAATATTTAAAATAATTAAATCGTTGTCATAATTAAATATGTCGTAATTTGAAAAAAATCGTATGTTTCGTCTTTATGATTTTTCCCAATTATTATGTATAATACTTTAGATATCAAAAAATGACATCTTTTTCAGTGGCTATCTGTTAAACGAAACAAAACCAATCTCTTATCATTTTTCGATTGGAGTAATATTCCTGGGGTAAAACATAAATTGAACATATTAAAATAATTAAACCGATAACGCTAACTCTAACGGCCCGTCGTAAATATTTGCAGTTTTACCAATAATTTTCTTTCAGATGTTCCCAATTATTTCAAATTACCCTCGGAAAATCAAAAAATAACCTCCGCAATGCACCAATGAAAGAAAATGTGCTATACTTCAGAGTAAGTTTTCTGATAGAAAAGGTTGTTTACAGACAAAAAAAAACACACGCACATCATAGTAAAACCAATAGATCCCTCGCTAATCTAAAATATAATAAATAATATTTGTAAAAAATGTTGATTTCCGTATTAAATCGATATTTCATTACGAGTCTTACAATATAATATTAAAAACTTTTCGTCATTCATTCACTAATAATAATTTATGATGCGTATAGCATATCGCAAAATATCAAAAACATTTATTAGTCAAATTCAATATAATATGTGTGATAGTATTACAAATGTTACGATTTTAATTTTAAATACCTACCGGAATTATTAATTTTGTGGTTTTGGTTTTAATTAATTATACTGATATACGTCTTTTTCAGTTTATATCGATGAAAACAAGATAAATTTTTTCATTATTATTTGAATAAAATACATAGAAAAAAAATGAATTTTTTCTTTTTAAAAATTTTATTTTGAAAACTATACTATATAAAACAAACAAAAACTACCTTGTTTGTAACTTGAGTTTTGCAAGTTTATTTTTACGATAAATTTATGTATATTCATGTAAATGTGTAAATGTGTAAACTTGTGTACACAATAACATGATTCTATATTCTATAGCAAATATAATTTGATATTCAGAATAGCTTTCCTTGGAGAGCAGGGTTAAAACGGTATGGTAAGAACGTTATTGGGAGAGACCCCTCGGTATATCATTCAATGCCACAAAACGCATCATTATTCGGTATCCTTTCTTAAACCCGATCACTATATCATCCCAACAGTTCAATATAATAGCTGTCCAGAAAATATATCTCAAGACCATAATAATATGTCTGACAAATATACCCTGCAATATGTATACTGTCTATTATATATACTATACACAGAAGGTACACACATAAGCTTATTTTTAATTATAATATCGAACAAATAATAATATTCCTGTTAATATTTTACAGTTCAATTTTCTTAATAGTAAACCATATCATATAGGTAGTTGTATTAAATAAGAAATAATTTTTACTGAAAAATGTATTAAAAATTACCTACCTACTTTTAGATGTTAAAATATTTCGTTTTCATGGACAAGAAAACTATCGTAATTATTATCGTTGTCGAATTGTTGTCGATATGATTCACTGAAAAAAATGATCAGCTAATCTAAATATGAAACTAATGCTAATAGTAATAATAATACTAGTAATTAGTAACAATACTGCTAAACAGCAGTTATAATACTAAAATAATATTATGTATTATAATCTAGTATACATTCTAAAATAAAACCATAACAGATGTATTATTATTTATATAGGTACATAAATATAATTTTATTTACATTATTGATAGGACAACAAAGTAACATAGATATGTGATGGTTTTATGAATATTACCTTTAACTTAAACAATTTCATTCAAGAAAGAAATTTCGGGAGGAGATAATTTTTTGATTTTCCTAGGAGCTTTTCCAATAAAACATGGGGAAAACTGGAAAAATATATTCAATATTAAACAAATATTATAAAAGAAAATATATAATGCATATGCAATTATTTTACTATAATAAAACTGTTGTATATGCGAAGTGCCAATGACACATTGTGCAATGATTATATTGTTTTTCAGTATTAAGAAGTTGTAATAATAAATAGTGTTTAGGCATTATTTGAGGGTAAATTATTAATATTGTATGATTATAAAAGGAGAAGAAAGAGAGACGGAAGGGAAGAGTCCGTGCGGCGACGCCGCAGAATTACGTTCTTTAAGCTAGCCATACATGTTCCGGTTTACATAGTTGGTTTGCTATCGCAACATCGTACACTTACATATTATATCTGTTTTATTTACATTGTTTTATTGTAATATTTTAATATATTATATTATACCACAATATTATAATGAGCCGTAAGATATTGGAGGAATTTATCGATTTATATAAATCGTATCCATGTCTATGGCAGATAAAATCAAAGGTGTACCATGATCGACAACTACGGGAAGCAGCTTATAAAGTTTTGATACAAAAATTAAAGAAATGGGAACCAGAAGCAAATAAAGATTTAGTGATAAAAAAATTAAGCAATTTAAGAAGGAGCGTCTGGAAAGAAAAAAATACTTTTGCGCATTATGGTGTCTTGCTTTTGAATAAAAGGCGCAACCATTGAGAGAAGTTTACGATAGGTATCCTCATCCGTTCGTAAATAATTTTTAAAATCCAGCGGTTCGAATCTCAATTAATTTAATAAATTTACATGGCTGTAGGTTTTTCGTTTTAAGAGCCAATCTTTGGCCCATTTATCGCGTTTTTTTTGTTTTTTGTTTATAAGAGTAAGAACTAAGCCTAGCAAAGCTATGGCGTCGTCGTCCAGTGCTGCCATTGTATGTGTATTTTAAATATTAAAAAACTGACAAAAAAAGCTCGAAGAAAATATGAATATAATGTGAATACACAAGGACTGTGGACCGGAGAGTGACCGGAGACTGGCGACTGCACAGTCTGGCCTCTCTGGCAAACCGGAGCGTGTGTGGAGTCGCATCGTCGTCGTCGGAAATCGGTTAAAACTGTGCAGATTTAACTGCACAGTCTGATCTCTCTGGTAAACCGTATCGTGCATGGCTAGCTTAAGTAGTTCAAATCAATTCTGGAGTACCGAACTGAAACCGGTTAGTTCATGATCTTTTGGTTACTCCAGTTTGTGTTTGAGCGATATCCTTGTTTAAGGGATATACGACAGTGGCGCCCAACGCAATTCGTTTATCCACGCTCGGAGATTTTTTTTTCCTATTGTGTGTGTTTTGCCAAGTGTTCAGTTTCTGTGTTCTTTGTGTGTGTTTTCTACACAATTTTGATTTATTTTGTGTATTTGTATAGGTGCATTATATTCAACTATTCGTTTCATTCCATGCACATAGAGTTATGATTGTTTGATTTAGAGCATAATATTAAGGTAATATAATTGTTTTTTGTGCGTTTATCTGTTTTTGTCTACCTACTGAAGATAAGTAGGTACCTTTCTTCACGTATGCGAAATATGTTATTTTGAAATTATTACTTATTTCCATGCAAGGATATTTTCATGTGGTTAACTTTTGGTAGATTATATTTTCCCCGAACACTGATTATATTTTTGTGTTTTTCTCTCTGGAAATAAAGGTATATATCTCCAAGATATCGTATGCGTTTAAATTTTTGGGTGATATTAATTAACCGAAAAATTGATTTTTTTGTGTTGACGTTTTCATATAATTTAAAATATTTTCCACAAAAATTAATTTTTGATTTGTGTTCAGTGTAGTTCCTATTTGTGATTTTGGGGTTTATATAGTGCGTATATATTTCCCCGAATTAGTTTTTTTGTGTTTTCTAAGGAGAGATAAAACGATATTATATTCGTTTTATAATTTATCAGGACGGATAACTTTGTAATATTACGAGTCAGTTATTTTTTTGTTGGTTGGGTGACCTACACCAACATACAATTTATGTAATTCCTATTGAAAGAAACTATACCTTTACTGGAGCGTTGTTCGTAAATTTTCATCATCTACCTATTTGAGATACACAAACTATATTTTTTTAGTATTATTTTAGTTGGTTTTTATATTTTATTTCTTTTTATAAGTACCAAATAGTTATTCTGATACAACATCATTTGTGGTGATATACATCAATTTAATATTAGTGATTTTTTTTTTTTTGTGTTGCGTTGTTATCGTCATAATTAAAATATTGATTTATATTCTGTTATAATATTTGAAATATGGTGTTTATTGCAACAAAAATTGATAAAATATTCTTAATATTCTCAAAATATTGTAAAAAAAAAATCATTGATTGTTATTAAATTCTTAGACAGTAGATTAATAGATTCTATTATTATTTATTGATATATCGTGGCTTCGAGGGTATATCAGTATAAAAATATACTTGTTCATGAATTTACGAACAACAT
>CABPRJ010001516.1:0-38091 GCA_902439185.1 Cinara cedri
AGTTGAACCGAAAAAACGATTGTATTCCGCACTCGCGCCGGCCGGTCAAGTAGGGTAATTTTTCGAATTGCTTTTTTTCCCCTGCGCGTTTGACTTCGACAGCCGTCTGAATACGGATACACGATTTTGTGAAAAAAAAAAAAAAAAGACATATATATACAGTATACACCTGGAACCCTTTAACGCATACAATACTTTCGTAAAAATAAATACAATTTTAAAATTGTACGCAAAAAATGTATAAACTTGTATAAATTAAAACGGTATACAGATAAATAAGCTTATAACTCAATTGAATTTTATAAGACGTGTCCGAAAAATTGTATACAATTTAAATCTCGTTACTGTAGATCAGTCGTGATTCCCGACCTTTTTTATTCTACGCCCCTCTTGTAAATTTCCAAAATCTCACCTCCCCCCCACCCACAATAAATTAGATTAGACTACCTTTTATTTTTTTTTTTCGGTGAGCCGTACGAATACATTTTACATAATAACTGTATATTATACAACCAAACTTAATTTATTGTTTTCAAATTCATAGATTTTCGTTATTTCACCATCACTTTATTTCCCGCGTGCACTATCTAAATTTCCCCCTAGGGGGATTCCCCCGTTCGGGAACCGCCGTTGTAGAGTCTACAGTAACGCGTTTACCGCGTAGACGACCTTTAAATGATAAAACTATTATATTTTTTTTTGCCTAATTTAGGCTGACTTCACACGAAGCCACTCGGCAGCGCCACTTAGAAGCGCGTCAGTAGCGCTGCGAATATTTTTAGAAGCGCGTCAGTGGCGCTGCTAATGTTTTTAAAAGCGCGTCAGTGGCGCTGCTAATGTTTTTTAAAGCGCGTAAGTGGTGCTGCGAAAGTGTATCGGTAGACAATATTTGTGAACACGAGAGCACTACATCGTTCTCAAAATGGACGTGGAAACTGAACTATTGTTGGCGATGCTATTAATTAAAAAAAAAGAAACGTAAAAATACACCGAGAAGATTCTGGGTGAATCCATTGCTTCTAGAAAGACCGAACAAAGGATTATTTTATACACTGTTTGATGACTTGGAAGGAAATGATGAAAAATTCTTCTCATATTTTCGTATGTTGAAGAATACATTCAAAGAACTTTTATCTGGTATCAAAAATAATATAACGAAACAAGATAGTGTCATGAGGAAGTCCATTCCTCCGAATGAAAAACTAGCTTTAACTCTGAGGTAAGAATAATAAATTTACAATATTTAAAGTGTTATGCTTTATTATAAGAAATATACTTAACATTTGTTTGAAAATAAATGAAATATCTGTTCAAAATAAATATTAATATATCTAAACAAGATATTGTATTAAATAAAAAACTGTAATAAAAAAATTAAATTAAATTAAATACCATTTTAATTCTTATAAACTAAAAAACAATTGTTAACATACTTTTAGAGAGTTACTTTTAATTGCTAAATACACCATTAGATAAATCGCTTTGAACAGATGATGCATCTTCGGGGCTAATAGTCGCGCGATTGCAGTCACGTGTGAAACCTCCAATCTAAAAATATGTTCTGTTACAAGAAGCGCGACTTTTAGACGCCGCGTTCTGCGGCGAAGCCAGCCACTGACACCGTCTGTGGCGCTTCAAATTAGTGGCCGTGGTCGTGTGGTTTCACAGCCATCTATATAAACTAATGTTTTTCCAACAGCAGAGCTTCTTAGTAGCGCTGCCGAATGGCTTCGTGTGAAGGAGCCCTAACGCTCCGCGGTGTGTTGCCATGTCATTTGCGCGCGTGTTCGGCTCGCGACGCCGTCGATCCACCCGAGTGTCGGTATTTCGCCGGACGTCAAAGGAATGTGTTACTGTACGACACGACGCCATAACGTGGACGGTAAACCGGTCGCTCGCAACGAATCACCCGGTTATATATACTCGTAAATTGATGTGATATAAAATGTATCGATTTAAAAGAATGGAGTGGAATAATGAAAAAAGTGTTAGATTTATAATAGAGACGTACGAAAATAAACCGATACTACGATTCCCAAAGGACCCGAAGTATTGTAGTGATAAATTTGCGGAATTCGACGTTTGGGAAGAGTTGGCGACTTGTAAATCGGTAGAAGACATCGCGCACGATGGCGTTACACGATAACGAACCGCGAACAACTGACGGATGGACCGGCGAACGACCGGTACACAGTAGTGCTCGACCCTAAACGTACACGCCGGTCGTTCGTGACGCGTGTATAATCGGGCGAGCGCGAACTCGGTTGCATTACACCCGAATGTTCCGGCGTGCACCCGGCTTTGTATCGTTTATTTATTTATTTATTTCGTATGGCTTTTAACACAAATCAACTTAACTATTAAACTCTAACTAAAATATAAACTAAAACATAAACTAAAAACAATACAAAACATGATATAGATATGAAGCTATAACGGTATAACTTACAATAGAACTATAATAAGTCAAAAATCATAAATAACAATAAAGTTTGAGTCGTTCTTGCGATGTGGGTTCATAAACAGATGTCGAGGTTTGTAATCCAGGTAATTGCTTCGGGTGTCACTGCATGCAGGCCTTCAAAACCTTGGTTCAATTTTCAATTGGCAATCAACTACTATATGATTTATTTTTTGTTCCCCGTTTCACGTACAGGGTTATCTTGGAGCTCCCACTTATTTAGGAGGTAATCACACCGACCATGACCTGTACGCAGTCTATTTAACGTGGACCAGGTACAACGAGGAAGATTCATTCCTAGAACTCCATTATTAGGGTCACATAGTAGCTTCATATTTATTGCTATATAGCTTGCCAATTCTTTTCGCCATTCCTCGGCGCTATCAAACCCTAAACTTATCAGTGTTCTGGTGTACTCAACAGGTGGGCTCCTGGATTTTAATCGTTGATTGGGTGTTTGAAGCATCATCTGGTATAAAAGTGAACTCTTGTAATCTACAGATTTCTTAATGGTTTTTACAAGAACATCTTTCATACGAATGTGTGGTGGTTTAATATTTGCCAGTACCGGTAGCCATTGCAGTGGTGTAGATTTAACTGTCCCGCTTATTACTCTCATTACGCTATTTGTATCGTTACAAAGTATTGACTCGTCGTCGTACAGAATATTCCCATTTCCTGTTACAGGAAACAGCGATGCTGCATAATACACATTATACCATGTTGAATGTTTGAATTGTATAACAATGTACAATTTTTTAGAGGTCGCCTTAATGCGGTAGTACGCGTTTACCCGAAACACAATTACGGTGTAAATATAATGTCACCTACCGGCCACATTTTTCCAAAAAAGAGCCCGACCGTAACACAGACTTTCGCGGACTATTGCGTCCGCGATTTCTGCGCGCCTTTTTTCATCGATATCGTCGAACGCGTTTCTGTTTATACACGTGTTGGCTGGGAATAATAACGTCGGAAGTCGTAGTTGCTTTTTTTTCTAATGCTTTTTTTCCGACATGGAAACATCCTCAAAACGTTCATCTTTGACACTGTTCAGGCGTTTTGTTCGGTATGCGGCCTAAGTACACACATTCAATACCGCACTAGACGATATTATGACGAAAACATTCGATTTGAAGCCCGTAGTAGTATAATGAAGTATGTTCTAGGCTAGCTTGATATTTATCACAATTTTTTTTCAAACATTTTTTTATCACAATTTTAACAATCATTTTTACACTATTTTTTCTGAATCTTTTAAATAACAAACTGCCGATGGTTTAGCATCAATTCGCTATTATATGAAAAATGATCGAGAAATGATTGCGCTCCGACGTCCAACTATTTGTGTGTGAAAATTACGATTGAATTTTTTTTTTTTGAGGATTTATTAAAATTTATTATAGGATATTTTATAGGATTTATTAAAATTCCGTTTGGTACGTCTATGATTTTATAACGGTTTTTAATATATCAGCATCCGTTTCCGTTAGATTGAATATTATAATAATATCCGTTGGATAGAATGTTATAATATTATAGATAACAATTGTTACCTATTTATTTTATGCGGTATTATTGATTACGGGAAAATTTAATTTAATTTAAAAAAGTTTTTTTCAATCTCCTTATGAGCGGTTGGTTAACATTCAATGATATACATTTTTTACAGGTATAAGTTTGCATTATCAAAATTAAATTAGGATATTTTTTTTATATTAATTATGTTCTTTTTCGAGTTTTAAGCTTATCAATGTTTTTAACAATGAGTTCTCAACATTTCATGTCAATTCATTTTTCCAACAGCGTAATACCAAATTTATTTTTTTCAACATCTCAATTTTCATGGGCTAAATTTTTTCTCTTATTTTGTATATTTTTTGAAATAGTTTTATTAAATGTTTCTGATACAATTTGATACTTAAAAGATTCAGAAAATATAGTGTAAAAATTATTTTTAAATTTGTGATAAATATCGGCAATTTGTAATTTAAAAGATTCAGATAAAATATTGTAAAAATGATTGATAAAATTGTGATAAAAAATTATTGAACAAATTGTGATAAATATCAAGCTGGCCCAGAACACACTTTATTTTACTACTGCCCGTCGTATACTTGGTATATAAAACAATACGTCATTGTTTTGATACAACAATAAAATACACGATTTTTCCAGATATTACGAAAACCGATTGGAAAATCAAAAAATTCCCTTACATTACTAAAGCCCTTTTGATGCCCTTGAAATTTCAATTCCAACACTTTTTGGAGCATGGAAATAATTTTCAGTCGTCGCTTGAGCGAGTGAACTAATTTAATTCATCCAGAACAATGACAAATTTTATCCAAGGTGACTTCTGGGAAAATAAAATTGAAAACCATGGTGATAAGCTTGTGTTTTCTTATTAAATCTCTTATAAGTTGTCCATTTAGAAATAAATAACCCTCTTGGTTCACATTCAAAATTTCAAGCTGTTAGTGCTATATATTATTCTATGTTTTAGAACGAAGGTTTATTTTATAATTCGTATAGGAATATTATTGTCGCATGGTGCTATTTTTATCAACAGCCCGTCGTTAGTAATCTTATTATCTCTATTTTAGTCGGTCGGTTTTAAAATTACAATAATGTTCAGCGGCAACGACGAAACCGGTTGGCCTCATGGTGTTACAAATGGCAAAAGCTGCCAGTTGTGTTGTAAAGGAGGGAGCCGCCGCTCCGTGTCTCGTCTGATCACAACGATGTACCGTTGGGAGCAGCACGCGACGGTTTTTTTTTTAATTTCATTATTTTGTTAAAAGGGAGGGGGTGAGACATTTTTAGAAATCTACAAAGGGTGCGTAGAAAAAGAAGTTTGAAACCACTAACGTAAGTTCATCAGGACGCAAGACGGGACTAAGAGAAGAAGCCGGATAAAAGAAAAACGATTTTCGTTTATTTATGTGAATCATGAGCTTTTTTCATTGATAAGTTTTGTTATTTTTTTTAGTGACATTACTGTCATATACTATATATATATACATTATTATGACGATGGGTGCGTATAACATAAGTTTACGGATTATCGAAGTTTTACTATAATTTATATAATTTATAATAATTGTGTCAACTATTGATATGGTCCATAAACATAATATGATAATAATTATAAGTCTGACTATTGGCTTTTTTTAAATGAATTAACCATAACAGAAATGATGTTATACGACGTTGATACAACCTGAAAGTAAACATTTCTTCTTAAGTGTTTATTATTTTTAGTAGTTAATTTAATACTTACGCTACCAAATAGTTGTAAGTTGATAATCTTCTTTGGTGAAAATCGTATTACCGAACAATTCACATTATTCATTTGCATTGCTAAAGATAATAACTTTTTGAATTTTAAATCCATTTTCATCCAATTGCAAGAGTACATTGCAAAGTTGACAGAATTTACCTATTGTGACATAATAAAAATAGGTAATTAAAAAAAAATATATATATATATCAAATATAATAAAAATACCATATTTTTAGAAATTTTACCTCAGTATTTAGATTGTCAAACATGAAACAGTAAAGGAAATAATGATAATATTGAACAAATAAGGTAGACAATAACTTGATCACGTCGAAAATCGAAAATGATTTCATTGACAAGCAGACCTTTCGAACACAGATACAAAAATTATAGTGGCAATGGTATTATAAATGTATACTAAAATATATTTAAATGTAGTTTTACACTGTTGATAATCGTAATATAATATACTATAATATAGTGGTGTAGTGTAAGGTATATTCGGCAGGTATACGGCATACCCAAAACGCTAAAATTCTTAAATGCATGTAGGAAAGAAAACAATACTAATACGTGGGTATACGATGGTTGCCTGTTGGATGATAACCATAATATAATATGTAATTTAAACATTTCTAATTTGTTTTCAATCTCATCACTCTCAGAGAACTGGGGTGTCACCATTGTTGTGTAATGTCTTCGGTGATAATTATAAAATGATAAGGAATAGGAAAACTAATAACCTAAATAGGTGTATACCCAAAACAATATTTACGACTTCATCACTGGTATATTATATTATGTATTGATCAAATTGTAGGTGATACGTGATATATTGTTTTTGTACGATTTATAGTGTACATAATAGAATAATATCTCGTGTATTACTTTGGTAATAACATTTCATAGTATATGTTGTATAGTATATATGTTGTGACATAATGTGTTTGAAAATAAATTTTACCATTATTAACGAACATGTTATCACAATCATCAAACCAAAATTAAAGGCAATAAAGCCTAAAATAGCTGGCCGGAACACTGAATAAAATGACTTGAGTTTCCTTAAACAGAAAAATGTACTCGTATTTAACGTTATATTTTCATTTATAAACATTAATCACAGATTAATATTTATTTTTACTCCATACTTTAGTTTTGACTAGTAAGTAATATCTAATAAAATATGTAATAAAATAAAATAAAATATTAATTTATAAAAAAATTGCGAATTTTTGGACTATTTACTTGAATATTAGTATTGATTTTAGTATAATAGGTTAATTTTAATTTATTATTTAATAAAATATACGTACATATGGATAGTTTTTGTGAAAAGAAAATCGAGTCTCTTTTTGATTATTTTGACATTATATGTAAATATTTTAAAAATTGTTCGCCATATCCAATGGTAATACTGCCCAGTAACATGTGTTTTCTAGTTATCATTGACATAAGCGACACTTGGTACCACGGACTAAGAAAAAATGGACTAGTAACGAATAGGTCGACGGGCGGTGGTGCTGATCATCAAATGTTTCCCTTTCAAAAGTACAAGGTATCGAGCGCTATCTTCTAAGAATAAACGTGTACTTTTGGAGAAGGGTATATACATTAGAGTATTGTACTCATATGCAAACTGCATATGGATGAAACCGGTTAATGTATCGTACTAGCTGTAGCTAATATAATATACAAAATAATAACGATTTATTACTGATATTTTAATTTCAAACGGTGACCTCTTAAAGAAGCGTCATCATCAAATTTGTGAGTTATATTTTAAAAATCGATAAAATGGAAGAAGGCTGGCGGAGAAAAAGTGGTCCGGCCTTATCTACCAAACTCGTATCCATATCTATTATCTATGTATCTATGTATATTCGAACTGTTGGCTGAAATACTGTCAGCTCAAATACGATTCTGGAAAAATATTTTTCGGCTGAAATATGATCGCCTTTTTTATGTGGTCCCATCAAAAACAAGAGTTATTTTAATTTACAACACAGAGGTATTAAATAATCTTTTCAGGACTAATAAGATGCCTGTACTTACTACCAGATTTAAATAAAGTATTAAAAATTGTGTTAATAATTTCAGTATCTTCTTGCACAGTTAAGAGATAATTTTCTGCACTTTGGAGACTTAAGACATATCTCAGCTAGTCAGATCAAGAACGTTTCAAAAACGTTATAATGATACTTCAATTCTTCATGTTCGCAGAGATTAAGAAGTTGATCTACCAACAGTTGCTAATAGATTTATTAACAGTACCTACGAAAGTAAGGGGAAGCACTTTTTCATTACCTAGTCTTATCTAATCTGATCTAATTTATATTATTTTTAAAAATAATGGGTGATGACTTATAGCTCAACCCCCTCCCATGTCATTTCCAAAACCTGGCGCTTATATTATGTTACCTTTAAAATACATTACTTTTAACTTTTATCTATGGGTGTAAAATTATAATCTTGTGGTCAAAGAAAAATTGCTATTGGAGCAAGTGCATACCCATGAAACCCACCCCCTCTCCTTTCAATTTCGCCATTGATCAATGAAAATTTGAAATTTATTTATACAATAAAATATAGGATGATTGAACCACGTGAAGTTAAACACTTGTATTATTAAATAGGTAAGAGGTTTTAAGTCTCAAAAATTAAAAAAGTGATAAAATATTCGTTAGTTTTTAAATTTTTTTTTGTATTTTAATATCATTTTATTAAAAAAGTTCCCTTTTTAATATCACCAGAAGAGTTGTTGTTTTTGACTGGATTTCTTTTTCACAAAATCCATCAATCTATTAAATTATATATATTTATTTATTTACCTAATGGTTTAAGACCAAATTAAATTACATTATAATGATAATATCGATAACAATAATAATACATTCAAATTTATATGGATATATTATACATTGAGAAACAACTTACAAGTTAAGTTTTTGTTGATCGCATATAATTGATTTAAAATTCGAATAGTCTTCTGTAAAAATATTGAAAATGTGAGGAAATCGATAAAATGGGAAGTATAGAAAATATTATACATAGTTATTTTATAATCTACTAAAAGAACGGAGAAGACTGGCCATCATGTTTAGTTGAGTTTAAACATTCTAAAATAATTTTTAGAGTTTCAGATGAACCCGATGAAAAGACACCACGAAGTAGGCAAAGAATGGTTTCATAATATAGAGGATAAGTATTTGCTACACTGGGTCAGTTAGTTGCTTACAAATAATTTTAACAAGAGTGTTCAATTTTTATTATAGCTAATATATCTTTGTCGTAACTTATTACGGCCAGTGCCTTTGAGAAGTGTGATATGCGAGGTTATTATGCCCCGTCATCGTAATTCAAAATAATAATTGTCAACTTGATGATAAAAGTTTAAATATGATTTAAACTTGGAACAAAGAAAAGGTACTTTCACGGTTGTCACTATTTTTCAACTAAAAATTATTAAACAAAAATAAATACTCATATTCCATTAGGAAATCCAACATAGAATGCAGGTGAGAATGTAAATAGGAATATAAAATGTCACTTGTTTTATAGAATTATGAATAGTTGCCATCAACAAATTTTAATTTGATTTAACATAAGGTTTACACGTAAAATACATAAAAAAATGAACTTTTTAAATAAAAATTTAACCGTATAAAATAGTAACTCATCAATTAACTTAACATAAACTATTAACGCGTTACCACCCAGTCTTGAGAATCTGGGAGGTTTGGGAAACTTCAATGAAAATCGTAGGTACATAGGCGATGTATATTATGTAGAATGATGACTGACGTGACAAAATCCGATAGAAAAAACAAAATAACTACATTTTATAATAACATTATATTATTACCTATTTGAGTTTTGTCTTCCCATCCGACATTTTTAAGCGACCGTGTAATTACATTGTATTGACCAATTATAGCGAAATAAAAAGATATTAAAAGACCGTCGAATACAAGTAGAATATAAATCATCAAAAACAATAAAAATACTTCCAATATGTAAAAAACGAAATAATACTGATTGTACGTATGTGTTTTTACAGGATACGGATAATTTAAAACATTGTACATTTGTCCATTAGCGGTTTCAATCTGAACAATGGAATTAAGGACAAAAGGGTTGAGCGCCCATTGAAAGCACGCGACGACGGTAAAATTCACCAAGAAATTCGTAATCCAAATTGTTCTCTTTCGGTATTTATTTAATGTTTCGATGTTCTGAGTACACAATGGGCTCGTCAAAAAATTAAATTTTGTAACGGGAAACAAATCCCAAATCGTGTTACTCTTGCTTAAAATTCGAATCAATATAAACGATACGAGATTATGAACTAGTATGGGGAAAGCAATGATAACATTTTCAATGTAGTCAAATGAATCAAGCCCTTTGACGAAAAAACCAATAATTGCTAAAATCGGCATAACTTGTGATACCGCAGTTATCGAAACAATTGTTATCAGGTAAACGTTCCAATTGCATATCTTTTTGCTGCTGGGATTGAACAACTGGTAGAAACACGTTCTCTTTAATAACTTCAAGTTCAATACGACTTTATTGTCTTTTATAACCTCCATCTATCTGTGTTAATATCTGTAAAAATAAAAGATCTTTAATAATTCGGATACGTGTGAGTTGGAACAACGGGGATTTATTTTTGAGTGATGGGGGAGGAATTTTGATCGAGATCAATACATAAGTGATATTTTTTTTAAATATCATATCGATAAATATTATTAAATATTAAGGATTAGAGGAATCTTAATGAAAGAGATAAAATCGATATAATATATCGCTGCTAGTTTCTAAGTGTAGCAAAGAAGCTATTAGTTTTATTCAGTTATTGGTGTGTTCTTTTTCTCGGAAGGTACTCTTTTGGTCAGAATATTCAATCTAATTTTAGATTCTGAGTAGGTGAGGATTGGATTGATTTTGCAATGGTATTTATTTTTGTCTGTGGTTAACTTTTCTACCAGAAATCTTCCTCCGAGTGTTGATCTTTTTCTGAAAGGAAATTTTATCTGGTTGGTACTTTATGAAAGTCATTTTTTGTTTTTTTAACGGATTTTCATAATAAATGGAAAACACCGGGAATTGACGTCGGAAAAACACATACATTGCATACAGTATGTTAACTGAATTACATTGTATTTAGTGTATTTCCTGTACTATTAGTTTTGTATTAGTTATTTGCCGTTATTGAGGTTTTTTACGTTTAGATTACCACTTTATAGGGGATGTTATTGATATTTTTGAAACTTTAAAAATAACGTATAGGTACAACCAACCGGTATTCATAAAAGTGACTAATTCTGAAACTTTTATACTTCCACGCAAAAAGATATATGACCTAAAAGTGGGAAAATGTCAACAAATGCTTTAAAAACCAAAAGTTGAAAAATATAAAATAAAAGTTTCATTTTTAAATTCTCTCATATATGAATCGAATTATATACTTGGAAATCATTGTCCTGTATCACCCACTAAAAAAAGTATTTTGCGTTAAAGTCCATTCTCTATTAATGACATGTGATAAAATGAAGATAAAGAAAAAGAATCAAAAGTCAATAATTATAAACAAACGTTCGGTTTTCCGACAATACATTATTTTATAAATAAAATGAAAAATGGATCGTAGATATTAAATAATCATAAGTGATTCACGACTGTATTAGAAAAATCTGGTTTCAAAGAGTTAATGACCCCATAACTACACCTCACTATATATAATGTAGTCTATCATAAATTATGTATTATTCATGTAGGTATTTAATATTTATTTACGTGAGCATTTAACATCAAATTTGTAAATTTTTAATAGGATTATTTACGTTTCATGTTTTAGATACATGGTTGCTTGTTTTTCACCAATAACATAATTTAAAAGTATATCAGTATTTAAACGAAAAAGTTGTTAACCACTTTTCTAAAGCAAAATATATTTCAATCACTAGCAATATACCGTGCGTTCACACTAAGAGGTACCACTAAATATTTCAGTCGGATGACCTTGCATTGAAATGGAGTTTTCATGAAATAATATATATTACCGAAATACACAATTTCAGAAAAAATTTAAAATTGTTAACCCTTTCGGTACGCACATGCACAATACAACGTACTTTTTTTTAAATAACATCTCTATTTTTTTCTAAAGATTTGGACAGATTATTATTTTTAAAACAATTTTTGAATAAAAAGTTTTTTTCTATTTACAAAATTGTTAAAGTTATAGTATGTTGAAATTTAATGTTTACGAATAATCTGTTTTTGATAACATTTAGTTATATTACTAATTTTACAAATGAAAATATTAGTACTGACTCTTCAAATCTTATAAACATTAATTTAAAAGTCTCAGAACCATCAAATACTAAAAAAAGACAATTATCAATTTGGGATTCTTATGAACAACTATTTCCTCAAAAAAAAATACAAAACCACAAAATGTTGAGCCCGAATCAATTAGTATTTTAAGTTAATGATAAAATAGTGATTAAAATGAAAATTGAAATGTTTACCATCGGGCCAGTAACTGAAAAACTTGATGACCCAATAAAGTGGTAGAAAATTAATAAAGGCTATTTTCCAAATTGCACAAATCTAGAAATGAAATATTTATCAACCCCCTTCAAGTATTGTTTACAGTGAGTTTGTATTTTCAGAAATAGGACTGTTATACGAAGAAAAAAGAAACCACCTCCGACCAGATAAGGCAGGAGAATTCGTCCAAGTTGCTATACAAATTCAGAATCTGTACATAATATTTATTTCCAATTTAGTTCCGTTTCATTATTATTTTAAATTTGAATATTCACCTTTTCTTATGATTTTTTTACAAAACAGGTCTTATTTCAGAACATTTTGGTTTAGTATTTATTATTTACTAATTGGTAATATGTATTTAAATTTTAAAATAATTTTGTTGAATTATTAATTAATAATTCCCAATGTTGTTAGGTTGCGGAAAAATATATAATATCATCATATACCTATTATCAAATATTTAGAATTTTATTAAATATTCCTTTTTTTTTTTTTTTTTGATACCCAGCCAAGTACCCGGTATCCAATTAAAACAGTTTTTAAATTACCTAATATTAAGTTGTCGGCCAAATTTAATACTCGAAATAACTTTATAACATTATAGATATTACGTATATAGTGTAAAATATAAGTGATATGTTACATATCACCTTTTTGTAATATTTTCTAAGCAGTTAAATACTGTACATTTAACTGTTCATATATATTGTAAATAATTACTAAATACAATGAAACATACCTATTTCAGTGTAATAATGCAATTTTGAGACGAGTAAAAATGTTATTCCAATAATTGTTTGATGGCGACTGGTTCTAAAAAAGAACTCTAAAAGACTAAAATTAACAAAAAATTTTTTTCGATAGTACTATCAAAATATTCCACGCATGTAAAACCAATGTCAATAGAGGATACTTTGTTTTTATATTATTTATATTTTCATTGCGGTTTCAATTATTATTAAACAATTCCTCCTAGTGCTTATATTTAAAATAAGAGTCACGCACATAGTTTTCGTCACGCACTAATCATCTATTTATAATTTATAAATAGATGATTAGACACCTATAAATATTTCAATAATAAAAAGAAAAAGAGCTCATGTGTCGACCGTAGTATATTACACGAGACGGCCAACTCCTATTTAACTGTGCAATTTTAAGACAAATGGTCCGACCTCGCTATAGCCCAAACTAATGGACTAATAAGTGCAATTATATAAATATTGTATTTGTTATATATAATATATTGTATTTAATAATTATTGTAATTATTATATTTAATAATATATTGTATTTGTTATATTTAATATTTGTAATTAACAAAATAATTAACAAATTGTAAAACCTTTAGATCGTATTATTGCAGCATACAGAAGTAGCCAAACCGAACAAATTCAAAAATGGTCTAAATTGGTAAAAATTTAAAATCTACAAAGACCTTGAGTTAATTTCAGGAAAGAGCAATATTGTCATCAACTAACGAGCAAGTCAATAAAATAAATGACTGTTAAGATTTAATGCACCGACAAAAATATACTATTCAGTTGATACAATTATTGATAGAAAGGAGGCGGTACATTATCCAATTGAATTTTTTAGTTCTTTAACCCCTCCAGGGACTTTCAACCGCATAATTGAATTATAAATGTAAGTTCTCCTATAATACTACTCCGGAATTTATGTCCACCAAAATAATGCAACGGCTCAAGATTGCAAATAAAATCTTTAAAAAACTGCCCGCTTGAGTGTATGATTCTTATTGACTGTGGAGCTGGAGAAACGGTCTTGGATCCTAGAATACCGATGTAGAAGTCCAACGCCTTAGTAATTTACGTGACGTGTATAGTATAAAAAAAGAATATTACGAAAAATCGCGCATCACGCACCACGCTTTCACGGACCCGTGATTGTGTGATTTAACCAAGGCTTAAATTAAATTTATCGTCTTTAATTTGTATGTAATTCTTAAAATACGTTAACACTATATATTGCCAAATCAAAAGACAAATCTGTTAGCAAACACTGGGTACTCATTAAATTAATAAATAACAAATTTGTATTAACATTTTTATGGTAATGAATTGCGAACTTATGTAATACTTTTTATTAAAAATAAACATCCATACGATGTAAAAACGTTTATTTAACAATTTAACAAGAATATTTTGGGAACCAATACAATTATTAATATTATTATTTTCCCGATTATGATTTTCCTGTGTTTTAACGGATATTTTATTTGGAATCAAAAACATAAATTGCAGACTGATGAAAAGTGGGTGTTTTTATAAACTACCAAAAGAATAAATTCTTTCCGTAATAATGATTGTTTCTCGTCTTATAAGTATTCAATAATATATTTGTTTTAATACAATTTAAAAAGTTTAATGTTGTACGTATTTCATAAGCGTAAATTATTGTTTTGCCATCTGAGAAAATGGTGGACATGTGATAAGCACGCGCAGCCGTGATTCACTAATCATAATGTAAAGTATCGTAAGTACATCAGGTAATCTAGTATAGTATGTCTTATAGATATCTGCGCATTCAACACAAGGAGAATCTATTGTGTTTCATTTTCTGGGTATAGGCTCTTTTATTTTATTATAATCATCCACTATTGATTTTATCCATTCTATATGGTAACCGACGTTTGTAAACACCGAGTACGAATTGTTCGCAGCATCTTTAATGGTTGATATTCCGGTTAAATAATGCAAACCGCTGTGTTCAAAAGTTATACCAAAACCGCCGTCTCCTCGATCCACTCCTTGTCCTGAAAATCAGATTTAAAATTTATACTTAACAACACTAGTAACTAATTATGGTAGAATTATCGACAGATTTGAATACTAGATTCAAAATAGCAACAGCATCTCAAATAATAACAAATCCGTAACTTAATTGATAATTTGATAAACAATAAATAATCAATAGATAATAAATGATATCCTTTAGAGGAGATATAAAATGTACACGGATGTACAATATACACCTTACCTGTCTTAGCTTTAAAATCTATAGACGTTTAATCATTACCGTTAAAAAAATGTAAAATAAACTAATACATTTTTAGATAAATAAATAAAGACATTTTTATTACCCGATTCAGAACCAGCACAAAATTTATCTGCTGTCAAAAATATTTTGAAATCTTCATTAATCTTTTGGTATAACTCTACGCACTTAATACGGTCAATATACGGTAACGTAGCTTCCATTAATTTATTATTCTCGGCCTTTTCTGTTTTTTCCCATCCAACAATCTATAAAATAAAATTATCACATTATGCATAATAGAGAATTGTGTTTGATTTCGAATATTTGTACAGTGATTTGGTAGGTATGTAATCAGTGGTGCGTATTGGCAAGTAAATTAGTTACCAAAGAGCGAATCGGACCGGTGCACTGTGGGTCAGAATCCCAAAAAACGGGTCAAAATTAATATTATACAATCAATGAACGAAATCGTTTCATAGGTAAAATTATAAATTTTTGAGGATTTCGAATCCAAATTGTATTTATTTTTAGTATATACACCGATTTTGAGAGTTAAGGGAGATATTTTTTCAATCATTAGAACAGTGCTTTTATTATTTAATAATTTTTTTGTCTATTGCGATAAACAAACAAATTATAATTATAATTTACATGAAATGGTAGATTAATTCGAAACTAAATATAAAATAAAGATAGTTAAACATCATCCGATTTTTCTTCATCGCTATCATACTGTTCTTCGTATTCATCTTCATTTTCATTTTCTTCTTTGCTTATTAGTAATAGCTGTTTTGCTTCAATACTTAACGGAATATATTTGTTGTCATGCATTTTACGTAAACTAGATATATACGGATCCGAAGAAACTAAGAGATTATTAAATAAGTCCTCCATAGTTTTAACTCGTAATATTTTTCTAGTATGGTGTTCACGGTATGGTTTTCTCAGATATTTTAAAAATCGCTTAATAAATCAAAAAAGAACCTCGCTAAAGTATCTTATAGACAATATTTCCTTTCAGGAATAGTGCTACACGTGCGTAACGGAGTAAGACTTCTAAACATCTTTGTAAAACTAATAAATTCTTTAATATACTCAGAATCCAAAAATCGAGGACTGAGCTAAGCGAAATTCAAGAAGAAATCAAGGTTAATACTGACCTACTTAAAACATTTGATCAAATTATTAGTTGTTCAATTTAATTATTCAATAATCTCCAATAATTTAAGTTAGTTACCTTCATCATAATTAATTTGCGTAATACTTCTAACTAACTAAGTTTGAAATTTGGAAAATTTCAGAAACTAATTTATATACTAAGTTAGATTGCCTGATAAAAATACTCGATTCGATTTAAGAATCGAACCGAACCGAAAAAAAAAAATAAAGACTAGACTGTGCAGATCATTATTGTGCAGTATACCTATAATATGCAATACATTTACCATTCCTTTGGATTTATCTGGAACAGGATTTCTCGCAGTCCAATCGATACAAGCTGGCAAAACAAAATGGCTCACATCAACGTCATTTGTCAACACTATAATAGCTATATCATTAGCATAATGTCCAGAGGATCCAAAATAATTGTCTTCCAAGTATATGTGTCTGACCTATATATTTGGTTTTAAAATACAAGGCTGAATAATTGAAATATTATACTGTTTCTAAAATATCAATAGGAAATGAGTTACACCGATAATCTGGGTAAATTGATTGTCCTTTATTGAAATATCACGCGTATATTTTGCAACAGCAACTTTATACAAACCATTTTTTACTGATATATAATGCTTTGATCCAGTTTTTGAAAAACTAGTAGCGGCTAAAACACGTTTATACAGTTATTTTCATTTACCGTTAAATACAAGTAAAAAAGATTTACCGGAAATAATTAAATTTTTAGAAATTAATGTTCCTCCACATCGTAATTCATAATTATTGTCTTTTACTTTGGCATATACACCGACATTCCAAGGAGCAGACCCGAATTTTGAATTTACACCTTCAATTATTAATGGAAAACTGGGATGAACTGCAGTCCTTTTACCACAATCTAGTGAACAATTTAAAACAATAAATTATTTATAATTCTATATTAACAGTTATGCTCACTGGTAAAAAAATAATAACAGTTATAATACCTATATTATATCTAATAGGGGGACATGTTTTAAAACAAAATTCACCCGAAAAGTGATTTTTCATTAATATTTAGCGAGCTTTTAAATTTTTATTTCCATTTCTCTATAATTCCCTATTTTTTCTTTATTTTTATATTGTATCATTATACCAGTTTTTTCATGAAATCACTATTAAATGCTTAAATGCTGTTTTTAGAAATTTCACAATCCACAATTTTTAAAATCATTTTTTCTAGATTTTTCACTGCATCAAGATATTCAAAGCACCATATAGGATTATAAAATCTCCAAAAAAGCCACCAAGCATTTAATAACAACTTTGTGATAAACCGATAAAAGGGTAAATATAAAATTAAGAAGACAAAAAAAAATATATATAGAAAAAAAAGAAAAAAAAAGTTTGGAAAATTTTGATATATGATATTTGAGTATCAGTTATTAGTGCACAAAATTTATTGCACTGACAATTTTTTTTTAAAAAAAACCTACAGTATTATTAATTTATTGATTTCCTCGCTTTTCTGCGAATTTGAAATACTTAACAGTTAAGATTATAAAATAAATGTATGTCTTATTAAAAATAAATTAACTTAGAATGCAGCTGTAAAGTTTTTGACTCCAGGATCCATTAGGCAAACAAATTGATACCATCGGAGTCTCAAGTTGTCCACCTTGTAAACTGTGTGTGACTTTACATTTTGGTTTTACTGTAGTTCCATTTATTGCCTGATCTGCACAGTCGACTTCACGGCCATTAAATGTGCATATAAGATCCAAACTATCCGATTTCAAAGGTGGACATTTTCCTATAGAAACAAATCTTTATAGTCTTAATCGAGTTCAATTAAGAAGTAACAAATGATTATGATCAAATTGTTAAATATTATGATAATGATTGATGTGACATTATGCAGTGTCCAACTATTTATATGAAATAAGGAAATACTAACTCAAACATAATGGTTCACTTTCATTTAGTGGTGGGAACCATTCTCCATTCTCGTCACATTTCATTTGTTTTCTTCTAAATGTTTGGACTTTATAATATCCTTTGACGCAGGTTTCTTCAACTTTACTGTTTAGAGGAACTTGCGTTTCAGGACGTAGAACTTGATTTGCATTTGAATTTCTGTTAAAAATGGAATATGTACTGCCCTCGGTAAACGGTATCATACATGTAACCCTGACAAAATAAGGCATTATTAGTTACTATTATTGTACAAATATTTAAAATATTGTAAGTTCTGTGTTTATGACCGACTTGGATTTACGAAAATTGTCATAAAACGAAAACGCATTAAAATATTGGCTAAATACTTAGTGAATTCAATCAAAGAATTTTGGAACAGCCAATGTATTGTATTGTTATATCTTATGAATAGAAGTACTCATTACTCAATACGGAAATCTAATTTATGTATATCAAGTCAGTACGATTATAAACTAATGAATTATTGAGAAGTCTTACTGCGTAGACGATTCAGTCGAAACTGACGAAGATGTTGTTGATCTTAATGAATTAGATGTAGTTCCTAAAACTATAAATACATATAATATATTATATTATATAGGCGTGTGATATCGATTCTGAAACATTGTGTAGCACATATATAAAGTTGTGAAGTGTTATAAACACGCTGGACTACGTATTAGTACGACTTTAATCGCCGTGTTTCGTTGTCGGTCGTGACGAGTGTTATATTTTTACGCGGTTAACTTTACTTTTATTAAAAAATGTCGAAGTCTAAGTCATCTAGTTAAATTCGCCTCTGTTAACGAGTTCGGAAATGATATTTTGTGTACAGATAGCTTGGTTTTATATTGCAAGGTGTGTGAAACTAAAGTAGGATGTGAACGTCGTTTTACCGTCGAACTACATTTAAGGCGGCTAAACATATTCACACAGCTGATCGACAGAAACAAACTCAGTTACAACAATTAATTTTCAATGTGGTCGGTAAAAAATCATAATTTTGCATGGATGTGTGCAGAGCGTTTTTAGAAGCAAATATTCCTTTCAACAAAATAAATAATACAATTTTTCGTAATTTTTAAACAAAATATGCAGATAAAGATATATCAGACGAGTTAACTTCCTGCAACAATTATTTAACTGATTTTTATGAAGAAACAATAAAAAAATATTAGGAATAATGTCATTGGCTAAAAAATACTTATTTCTATAGACGAAACAACAGATTGCAAAGGCCACTTTGCCGCAAATGTGATTATTAGAATTCTTGATAAAAATAAACCGAGTTAATTGTTTTATTGACTTTTGAACATTTAGATAAAGCAATTTACTCCACAATAAGTACTTCGTGGATTTTTAATTTCAATGTATGTTTTCAAGAAAATATGTAAAACTAAAATTACTCCTTACAAAGTTATACAATAGTGTTTGGTTTTAGTTATCATTAGGAGGAGCAAGGCATATAATTTTAATACCTACCTGGATTTTTAACTTGTTCAATCGATATATTCTCGTTATTATAATTATTTTCCCCTACCTGTAATTCTATTCCTAGAAAAATAAACTAATGTTATAAATTCAATCTACCTACATCTAATGATAAAAAGTTAAATATTATAATCGTTTACCCATTTCATTAAATTTGTTATAAATCCATGGGATATGTTTACTGATGTCTGTTAATATTTCAATTGTTCCTCGAAAAGTAATGCTCATTATTCCGGATAAAAAATGTAAACCGTCCTTATCTGCAAACGTTAAACCTGCACCACCAAAACCAGCTTCTCCCCCGAGAAATTCTTGCCCTGTAAATATTATTCATAATTACCTATGATTTATTATCATGGGTATTATTAGTACACAAAACGTGGTTTTTAAATCACAGATATAGATTTTATTAAGTTTTACGAATTGTTTATTAATTATTGATTGAATACATTGATAAAAATTAAATTTCTATCAATGTATTCCTTTGTATGATTACGGTATAAAAATGGGCTAACTAATTATAGTATAATAACTAAGCCAATTACTACCTTTTAGAGCGCAGAATTTATCACTGGTCACGTATCTCTGCAATACAGTATTTAAATTACCGCATGTAATGCGGTCGGTATATGGTAATGTCAATTCTAATAACTCGTTACTTGGTTCATTATTCTTTGTTAACCCCCAACCAACAATCTATAAAAACAGTTGAATTAATTATATTTAAAATTAATACATATGAGTAGTCAGTAGATATAAAGTGGGCATCTGAAATATTGTTTTCTTTCTAATTATCTTTTCTCCAAGTCCTTCAAAATTTTGAATTTGTCTTATAATAATTTATATAATATATAAAAAGTTAATACTCTCGGGTTTTTATTATTAACAAAATCAATTTTATGTTTCCTAAATAATTAAATTTATTTCTAAAACTTTAAACACATTTTAAAAAATGAAATTCAACTTCGTTAAGATCAATCTTCAATAATATTAAATATTGTCAATATTTTTTTTAATGGCAGGTTGACCCAGTGGCGCGCGCAAGGGGAGGTTAGGGGTTATATCCCCCCACCCCCATTCGTTTAAAATTACAAAAAAAATACGAGGAATCTAATATTGAAATTCATATATATTTCAGCAGTCACGAGAGGAAAAGCTTAATGTATTGATAAAAAATTGGCTTTATTCCTAAATATCCTAATCCGGCTTTTCAGTTATCGATTCCCATAGTCGAGGTTGGTAGAAAAAACGATTTTACAATTTATTCACGATTCTCATTATGCTGCATCCCTTCCCATTGAAAATTTCTTGGCACGCCACTGGGAAGGCCAATGAAAAATTAAGAGGTATGATGGTAAATTTGTTGTTTTAATTTTAAATTATAATATTCGCTATAACCACTGGCAAATAGAATATTTAAATAAAAATAAAAAACGAAATAATTTGCATTACGGTAGCAT
Organism: Cinara cedri; assembly: GCA_902439185.1. Lineage (NCBI taxonomy): Eukaryota > Metazoa > Arthropoda > Insecta > Hemiptera > Aphididae > Cinara > Cinara cedri. Next base: position 21,374 of record CABPRJ010001516.1, read on the forward strand.
ATAAACGAGTACTATGTGTAACTAAATAGAACAATTAAATTAAGTCACATGAAACAATAAGGTAAATATTTAAAAAAAAATACGTTTGAAACGTATTATAAGTACGGATGGTTACACATTAATACGGCAATTCATTAAACTAAAATAAGAATAAAATATTGTAAATTGAGTATTATAATAATACTCAATCTAAAATTGATTAAAACGATTTAATTTGTATTGATTTTCCGGCAAGTTTAAGACTAATGAATTCAATAGCAAAGAAATTATATTACTGTTTTATGGAGAAAAAATTATTAACAGAGATAATTTTTTTAAATTTCACATACATAATAATATATACATTCATTTACGTACGCATTATGTATATATACAATATATTTTTAACTTTTTAAAACCGAGAAAAACTTATATCTTAACTTAATATATAAACTTATTGATCTTTATATCATGTAGTTTTTAAGATAAAAAAAATGTAAAGATCAAAGTTTTTTGAAAAAACAACATCATTCGAATAAAATACTATAACAGGTGTTGTTTGAAAAAAAAAATACATTTTTATTGCATTTGTATGCACTAAAAGGCTTAATATTTGAAATATACCCTACATTATGCATTTCAATACGCTCTATGACCTCCCGAATTTAAATCCAAAGTCAGTCCGACAAAATATTTGGTGATACTTGAATTAAAATATGATCACATTGTACCAATAAAAATAATAATATTTGTTAACTTGGAACTTTTACCTTTCCAATTGAACCACTTGGAATAGTATATTTTCTATTCCAATCAATGCAAACAGGCATGACAGCATCAGATATTATGACATTATTTTTTAAAACAATTATAGCTATATCGTTCGCATAATAGCCAGAACTATCTTCATAATTGTCTTCCAAATATATCGAATTCACCTGCACAAAATACCAAATTATATAATTTGAAAATTAGGTATACGTTTTATTTTTTTTAAATCTTATTTACATCAATAATCTGAGTGGCTTCATTGTCTACTTTTGAAATATTTCGCGTATACTTCCCAACAGCTGTTTTATAAAGTTGAACATTATCTGTTACTATTTTATCTTTTAAATTATTTTGCCAAAAAAATTGAGCAGCTAAAAGCATAAGCAGAACATGTTTTCACTTCTTATTTTAACTTTCTTTGTTTAGAGTACCGTTTTTATACCTGTGGCAACTAAATTCGGAGCAATTAATGTTCCCCCAGATATCATGACGTATTCTTGAGTTGTATTGTTTTTTCGATAAACTCCAACATTCCAAGGTGCGGATCCATATTTTTCTTTCGCAGTATTTATGTCTTCATGCGGAGTAAATAAATGACCACAGTCTAGAATAAAAGATAAATAATTGAATGTTTAAATATATTTTGCTCTCGTGTTTATTGATTTTTAAAATATGAAATACATTATATATTTTATTAATTACTTGAATTTTTTAAAAAAATAGACCGAATCCATGGAATATGTTGACTGACATCTGTTAATAGTTCGTATTTGCCTTTATACCTAATACTCATTATTCCACTTAAAAAATGTAAATTGTTTTGTGCGAATGTCAAGCCTGCACCACCGAAACCAGCTTCTCCTCCACGAAATAATTTTCCTAAAATCAAAATCGTTATTTATTTATAGACTTCAGGGCATCAAAGCTATTGAATGCTTTACAACATTCATCACCATAACATCGAAGTGTTACTATGTTTGTTGGTTTCATGAGCATAATATTAATCACATCTATCGATGTAATAAATTTCATAGAAATACCTGTATATGAGAAATAATAATTATAAATCAATTAATTTTATTAAATATGTCTTTCAACCTTGAAATAACAACATATGTGTATGTAATGATTAATAAAGTTTCGGTTGTCTGTTAAGGGAATATATTCAAAATAGCTCAACAGAAGCTATACAACTACTATTGCCGGGTTTTTTTTTCTGAAATAAATTGAGAGGTGTTTGCCGAATGTATCATGTTACAAATTCACCAACATAGAAATAGCAAAGCAAACGCTTTAAAGAATAATTGAAAACAAACGAACAATTCACGATCAAATTTACAACAAATAAATGATTAAATAGGGGAAGATGATCGTCGTATTCCTTCTTGTTAAGTTAAAATTAGTAATCCCCTTTAGTTGAATTTGTTGAGGTCTGAGAGTATGCTTTCGTAATTTCCACCAAGACCTTTTTAATGAAAATGTATGGACTCCAATTAATTTTATTAATTATATTCTTTAAATACCTATTAAAATATTTGTAAACAGACTGTTTTATTTTATTTTACTGAGCAGGCAAACTGGTAGGATAATATTTGAAGAGAAGCAGTTTATTTTTAAACCGTTTTTATATAACATTATTATATACTTATATATAAATGTGTGTGAAAAAAAGTCTTGTCTCCGTTATGAATTTCCTGATTAAGTTTAGTTAGGTTAAGTTATTAATCGGGATGATCACTCAATTTTCTATAAATTTAGTTCTTCTACGAATATTTTTTCATTTTAACCACTGATGAAATAATAATAATAAATTAGTTGTACTCAAGAGCGTCTATCATCAAAATTCCAGGAGGAGGGAGGGGGACACTGTATATTTTCAATAATATTGAGCTTCCTGTTAATCTATTAACTGCTTTATAGAAGTTTACGTAACATGATATTATATGACTGTATTCCTATTTCCTACAATAGTATTTATCATAACAATAATAAATAAATATATAACAGACACGGAAAAGCCAAGACGAGGAAAATTTAATTTTAATTCTGATTGTAGCAAGGGGTTTATACAAATATATAATAAATTTAGAAAAAAAATTTTAAAATCTAAAATTTTGATTTTGAGGTCCGAAGTTCGAATTCCTGGACTTTGAAATCCGAAATCTAAAATCCAGATTTTTGTATTTTCAGATAATTTGGATTTATATTACATCACTAGCACCTACATGATGCACAATTGCACAATGCATTATTTAATTGATTCTTTTAGCCCAATAAAAAATATATCATCCAATGATGTAGATGTACCCATAATATGTTATATGACATTCGCATTAAGTATAATGTGTATTGGTATATTAATGATTACCTGTGAGTCCACAAAATTTATCACTGGTGATGTATGGTTGATCTAAGTTCAACTCCTTACATGTAGAATGGTTTAAATACGGTAAAAACAATTCCAACAAAACAGGACTTGGTGTCATAATTTCTGTCATTCCCCATCCAACGATCTACAAAACAGATTTATTAGGGTGCACTGTGAAAACTTAAAATGTTGATATGCATTATATATATATATATATATATATGTATTAGAAAATAATAATATTTATCAACATTGAACATTTACTTTTCCGATGGATCCATTTGGAATACTATATTTGTTAATCCAATCAATACAAACCGGCATAACAGCGCTAGACATTATGGCGTTATTTTTTAAACCAATTATAGCTATGTCGTTCGCAAAATAGTTAGCCGAATCTCGATAATTTTTTTCCAAGTATATTAAATTCACCTGCATAATTTGTGTAAATACCAGATTACTTAATTTGAAAATTATGTAAGTTTTATTTTATTTATTTGTTTTTTTTTTTATTTGACTTACATCGATAATCTGAGTGGAATTATTGTCTACTTTTGAAATACTTCGCGTGTACTTCCCAACAGCTATTTTATACAATTTACTATCATCCCTGATGGTTTTATCTTTTAAATCGTTTTGCCAAAAAAATTGAGCCGCTACAAAAACATAAACATACGTTTTCATTTCTCATTCATTTAACACTCAGTACAGTCATTGTACCTGTAACAACTAAATTCGGAGAAATTAATGTTCCTCCACATATTAGAATATACGTCACATCATTTGAGTTGTTTTTGTAATAAATACCAACATTCCAAGGTGCCGATCCGTATTTTTGCCCACCATAATTATTTGTGTCTGGATCAAATATTCGGCCGCAATCTGAAATAAAATCCAATATACAAAAGTTAATAATTTGTATACAATACTTAGGCATAGTTTTAAAATGTACATTACTTTTGATTCTTTACTTCTAATTTTGTCCAGCATGAAAATAAAAATAGAATAAAACTAAAAATATGTAACATTTTCTTATTTTAAAGTATAAAGTGCGCATTCGTACTATCTCAGTTCATATTAATGTGCTATTAGTTTTCATAATTGTTATAATAATACAACGTTATTTTACAACTTAATTGACAATCTAATAACGTTGTTAATAAAGGTGAAATTTGTAAAAATATCTAGAGCATAATAAATAGTAAATACGCATCGCTTTCCAAGTCGTTTAGGTGAAGAAGCAATTGGCTCTGAAGAAAATAGTAAATGTGTTTTGAAATGAAAGAAGACGTAAAAGTCGAAGAAAACGAACTGCGTATAAAAAAAAAATTGAATATTTTAATACCTATTTACAAAGACGTCCAAGGATAATGGGGACGGGTGCAGCCACTGTTACGTCTTTCATTTATCAGATATAAGGTCTATTAATATTATTATAATGATCTACAAAATGATATTTTAATATTTCTAATGTTTATTGATTAAAATCATTTATGGATTTACTAACTTGAAAAGGTATTTTGATCGTAAAACTGCAGTTGTCTTCTGACTGGCGTAATGTTTGTCTCACTGTCTGCAATACAACAAATATTATACATAAAGTGGAAAGTACGTTGCACTCCATAATATTTATAAAATAGTATATGATTAGATAGTATAGATTTGTATGGTTTAAAGATTGGAATACAAATAAATATTCATACAATTTTTCACATGTCACTTGTTAAATTCCAAGCTAGTATTTGACTAAAGTTAACTTAAACTAATTTACCAAATGATAAAAAATGTTATTTTTGGGGGTTGAACCACTACCTCCTTTGGATTTTAAAATGGAAACCTATAATAAAAAGTCCATAAATAGATGGAGTATAAGTTAGAATAAATTTTAGTGTTGATATTTTTGATTTTTGACAAGATATTCCACTTTTAAGTTTAGATTGGAGGAGAGTAATGATGTACTATTAAAACGCCGCGTGACTTCTCGAAAATAAAAGTCCCGTTAAAAACATTCCGGTAAAAAAAAGCCCCACACTAGGAAAGTATATTAATTTAAAAAATTAATTAATAAGTAATAATTATTATAATTTACAAACTTAAAACAAACTCATAACTTATTATATAATTAATTAAAAAACAACTAATATAAAATAATTAAACCAAATTATTCACACCTCTTTCTAAATATTATGACTAACAAATGTTAAAAAATCTAATATACCAATTTTGCCCGCTTATATTTGTATACATGAACGTTGTATACGTTTTTCTACGGTATGAGTTTGTAATACACAACCACTTTAGTAGGGGTCACCGAACGAATAATGTGACGGAAGGGTGGAATAATAGATTTTCAAAACTCTGTAGACATAAGCATCCAACTATTTGGAAATTAATTAGAAAAATTAAAATGGAAATTTCCACAGATGAAGCAAAATTAGCTATACACGCTGTAGGAGATTTGAGTATTACAACAATATTAGGAAGTCCAAAGTTTCAGCTTTAAACTGATCATTCATATTATCGTTATAGTTTATTTTATTGGTTTAATTAGTTTGATACTTATGAAACGACGTGAAGTGTTACACATTACTTTCAATGCGATTACACCAATCTATTTTGTTACAAAATTAACGTTTTAGGTCGTAGGTTCACAAAAAGTTGATATTTCGTCAAACAATTTGAGGACGTTGGTACTAGATGACCTACGATGAATTTTCGGAAAAATTAGTTTGAAACAAGCCTTTTTTACTGTGAAACGTCGTTGGTATATATATCATAGTTATTTAATTTTAACGGTTTTTGTTTTGTAAAAAAATTACACTTACCTACATAATTATTTGATGTGGTCATAATTGCTGTGATGACAAGGAGTACACGGTACATAATGAGATAATTATATTGTAATCAGTCTATAAATCACTACTGTAATAATATTATTTCGATCGTCCCTGTCAGCGAATAAGTTACATTACTGCTTTATAATAACATAAATTATTATTACTATCAACGTATTCTTAAGATATAGTCTGAAACAACTAAACTATAGGTAGGTACTATTGATATATTTTTCCACGGTGTATACACTATCTACCACAAAATATAACTGAAGTAGTATAATAAATATTGCATACTGGAATGTACCTATGTGCGGATATAATGGCAAATAATATAGTTACGTATAGTATGATACGTATAGTATCATGTCATTATTAAAAATCTAAAGCTGTTTTTCTGGTTTTGAATATAAATTGTTGTCGTTCCCCCTCTATTTTTCCCATAAAATCACGACGCTGATAATACCTACTCAGCACCTACGTCATTAACAAAGCAAGGTTAAGAAGGCGTGATACTCGTATTTTGCGTCTAGCTTATAATCATTTCCTAGTAAATTATAGTATTTCGCATATCAAATACATTAAAATATCGAAAAAATAACACCAACATTGCACTGATAATATGCTTATCTTTAGATTTGATAATAAGTTAATTCACTTTCATTTAAAACTAACAGCATAATGTTATCCCTGCTAAACGCAAATTTTGTACGCTTGTTCAACGAAGACAACACCTGGGAGTATTACGTCTGAAGCCGTAGCAACTTAATGAAGCAATTGTGAAAGTAATTAACACCTACAAAGATTTTATGGTAAGCACATATTTTATAATTCATTGATATTGGTGAAAATAGGACATACATTGAAATAAAATTCCCCTCAACCTAAGTCTTCATGTATTAGCTAATAGGTAATATATTTAAATATCCCTTTCTATATATGTATCTATTTATTATTTAGTAATATTGGTGTTCCTCTAAAAAGTGAGTTTATTTATGCGTATGATAGTAAGTATACAGTAGGCACAAATAGTGTGACGTCACGTTAACAATTGATAAAGACGACAGTTCAAAACAAATTGTTATCGCGGTTAATTTCATAAGAAATACATGGGCGTAAAATTAACATTTTTTAAAGTTGATTTTTTTAATGTTTATTTTTGTGATTTTTCTGGAAATCCAAAAAAATTTGCAGATTTCTCTGTTGAAAATGTGAGAACATAACGAAATACAACATTGAACAATTATGAACTATGGCAACAATTATTTGACAAATTTTAATTTGGATTAAATACTATGTAAAACTTGTTCAAACTCTTCAAAAGGAAAATCAGTAACACTTAATTAACAATAGAAAAACTGAAACAAATAAACGTGCAAAAAGTAAGCAGACGCGATGGTTAAAAAATCAATTTTTTTTAAACATTATTTTTTCTTCCTTTGTATATCTTATGGAATGAACCGTGATAACAGTTTATTTTAAACCGTCAGTCTTAACAATAGACAATGTGACGTCAATACTATTTGTACCTTTAAGGCACAAAATCTTCATTTTGTATATGATAATACTCTGTATACTCTAGTCATAAGGACATTTGGCGCGAAAAAACTTTATTAAACCAATATCTATGCGTTATAATTGTGTATAAATATGAGTAAAAACTTGTAAACAATGCGTTTTTAATAGTTAAACAATTAAGAAATAAACCTAAATACAAAAAATAAATCACCTTTAAAAATGTTAATTTTATGTCTCTGTATTTCATATGGGATGAACCGTAATAACAGTTTGTTTTGAATCGTCGCCCTTATCAATCGTTAACGTGACGTCACTACTATGGTTTTTTATTGAGACAAAAATACGTTTGTGACGAATAAAACAGCGAGTGGTTTTTTTTTCAGTTTTATTATAGGCCGGTCGAAACTCTTGCCCCTCCGCCACTCAAAAACTGAAATGACGCTACTGACTCCAGTTTAATTTGGATTCCACGGATATTCTTTTTTTATTTAACGACGGTTCTTTAATTTGCAATAAATGCACGGCCCACTCTGCAGTCTACACTCATTGAGTTTGCGGTGAAACACACTATTGAGGCTCGTAACCAATTTATAGTAGGTACCTAAATACAATTTATTCTATCCGATTAATTACATTATATTGAAAATATGAAAACGAATGCATGGTAATTTGAACTTAATTGAACTTCAGATACACCACTGATGTTTGGTCATTACAACATCTGATGTCATAAAATCTCTGGTATACGTACAGATTAAAGATATGAATCCATTTGACGATAATATATTTAAATAGTTTTCAATGATAAGATATTGAACAAAATAATGAGCAATTCTTTTTTTTGTGTTGCACAATTTTATCAAGAAATTGTTTGCTAATACGTTATTAAATTGATAATTCAAATTAACTTGCGAGCGACGAATGCGAACATGTCGTTAACACCAAACGTGTATATTGAGGCACAAGTTTCGTTATAGGTTTGGCAATCGCTAACAAAAGATTGGTGAAGTTAGGAAAATGACGGTTATGGTCTTGATTTACAACGTAAAACACAATTCGATGTCGATAATTTGGGTAAGTTTGTTAAAAAGAATCTTCCAAAATTGATTCCAGACCAACGCAAACAATGCAATCATACATACAATTACAAATCAAAGCGCTGAAATTTACTTTTAAAGTTATTAATCTCTTGGAACAGGGCGGTCAAACCCGTAGCCCGCGGGCCGCGTGTAGCCCTTGAAGGCTGTTTTTTGGTACCCCACAGTTAAATTATTTTTTTTTATTAATTAAAAATTAAAGCCGCAATAATATTATAACAAAGTTCTAATATGATTATATAAATTTTACATTTTATAGTTCATAATATTTAATTATATGTAATTATTATACTGTAATTTAATAGTTTGTACATTATATAATATAAAATATATATATATAATAATATCACTTTTTTTTTTGGTGGCCCGTCCGTATTTTTATGAAAGTGTAAATTGGCCAGCTACAAAAGATTGAACTTCCCTGTCCTAGAAGAATATGAAAAGAAAGGTCCGCGAGAAAAAATATTATCTTTTCCTTGTTACATTTTAATAATTTTTATAAAACTAAGATTATAGCATGCACATAAATATGTGTAAGAGTACTTTACTTTGTAGATCATTTGAACGAACTCTCATAACTGCAACGCCATCGTACGTTTGTGCCACATTTAAACATTTCAACTACATTAAAAACATAATTAAATAATGCTTGAGCTTTCTGTCAACACTTACATAAACAAATTGAGGAAACCGCGTCCAACAAATGTTTTCTCTTTCACCGAAAAGTATCTGCAGAACACTGTAGAGTGGTGAGATTTTTTACTAATATCAGAAGTTTCATCAAGCATAATTTTAAAAAACAGTTCTTTGTTTTTTATTAAAAATGTCATCTTTTAATAATACGTCAACGATTGAAAATATTAAATTGTTTTTAATAGTACCAGAAGTACCATGAAAGACTGTAGATTTATCTAAATGCTCCTTAAGTAAATGATCAAATTCTAGAAATATTAAAAGTAACTCCATGTAATTTCCTCTATTATAAGATTCGTTATTTTCAGGATGACCTTTAAAAGGAAATTGGCATTTTTTAATCGCTTTAATATTCGTTCTAACTTTTAAACTGTGTATAAAATTACTACGAGAAATTTTGTTCTGATAATATATCTAAGGTAGCACCTTTTTACTGAAAGGAAATTTCATCTAATTGATAATTTAGGGATGTCATTTTTTGATTTTTCAAGCAGTTTGCATAATAATCAAGAATAAACCTACAGATTTTGAGCAGATTTCAGTTATATATGTTTTGAAAGGCCATAATATTTACAATTTGAAAAAAATAATTTTCCTAAATTATATAGTTTTTTCTATGTTTCTTCCCAGTTAATCCAATTTATTGAGAAAACTCCTGGAAAAATCAAAAAATGATCTTCCTAAAGTGCCTCTCCAGTTCTATTTCCTTCCAAAAAAAGTGCTATCGTTGAAAATTAGAGCAAAATTGCTAGTAGAAAATATGGAATACAGAGCCTTTGTATAGCTTATAATCCAAAACATGTGTTTTTATATAAATTATTAATTTTTTAAAAGAACGTGTAACATTTAATTATTTTATTTCATTGTAATAAAATGCATAACAAATGTATTATAATATTAAAACCAACACAACATTGGTTCTGCTGAATATAAATTTGCTATTTAGTGTGTTTGTAAGTCGAAGACAACAAACGTACTATGTCGCGTCTCCATATAAGATCTGGAATGTCATTAGCTAAGATCAACGGCAGTATAATTTATTGAACGTTATCGATTATTTTAAATTTCAAAAAATGGCTGCTTAAAAGATACGTTGCAAGAAATGCAAGAACAGCTTTTATGGTAGATTCAAAATTGCATTATCAAATAAGTAGTTTTTCCTCATTGTTTGTAAATTAGACTATTTAATGATTTTTTTAAATTAATTGTGTCTATAAAATCAAATTCATGTTGGGCATACATTATAAGTAAAGTGAATTATAATTATATTAATTATATAATTAATTTGAACATAATTTCTAATAATTATCAACTATTGATATGGTCCAAACACATATTATAATAATAAATTGTTAGCCTGATTACTGGGTTTTAATTACTGAATTGACCATAACAGATATGATGTTATACGATGTCGTTACAACCTGAAATCAAATTCGTCGATAAGTATTTATTATTTTTAGTAGTTAACTAAATACTTACACTACCAAATAACTGTAAATTGACAATCTTCTTTGGTGAAAATCGTATCACCGAACAATTTGCATTATTCATCTGCATTGCTAAACGTAAAAACTTTTTGAATTTTATATCCATTTTCGTCCAATTGCAAGAATACATTGAAAAGTTAACGGAATTTACCTATTTTAGCATAATAAAAATAGAAATTAAAATGAAAACACCACATTATTACAATTTTTACCTCAGTGTCTAAATTATCAAACATGGAACAGTAAAGGAAAAGATGATAATATTGAACAAAAACAGTTGTCACCAACTTGATCACGTCGAAAATTGAAAAAGATTTCATTGACAAGCAAACCTACCGAACAAATTTAAAAATATCATAGTGACAATGGTATTATAATGTATACGAAAATATATTTAAATGTTGTTTGATACTGACAATCGTAATATACTCTATAATTTGAAATAAAATTGTAGCTAATACGAGCTATAATGTTTTTTTACGATTTATAGATTTATACATAATACAATTTTATCTCGTATATTTCCTAGGCAATAACATAATACAATGTTTTATGATTATTTGAATACAAATTTTACCATTATTAATGAATATGTTATCACAACCATCAAAACAAAATTAAAGGCAATGAAGACTAAAATAACTGGCCGGAACACTAAATAAAATGATTTGAGTTTCCTTAAACAAAAAAATGTAATTAATGTTATTAATATTTTCATTCGTGGACACCAATCGGATAATAAAACTGTCAGTAACATATTTTTATTGACATAAGCGAAGACTTGGTATAAACTAATGCGGGTGCAAACGCTTTCATGATTTAAAATTCCGTGGAGGTCTTAATTAAATTTTACCACATGATGAGTAAAAAAATATAAGACTGCTCTTTTTAGCTCATTTTAATTCTTAGATACGTTTTTAATCATTTTTTATGATATTATATATGTAACTTATGTTAGATTTTGTTTGTTTTAATTTATTAGTTTTTAAATGAACGTGATGAATAGATTTCTATTGATCAATTCAAACTGTTTTAAAAAATAATGTATGGATTATATCTCAGCCCCATGACATTTTCAAAACCGTCTATATAGAACAATGAAATATAATATTTCTAAATGTTGTTTGTGGGTGATACTCATTATGACACTCTTACCTCCACAGAAAAACTGCTGTAGTTTTCATATCCCCCCCTCCATTCCAACGCCTCTGATTATTGAAAATACGAGTTTTGTCCGAGCAAAAGAAGAAAAAAGGATTGAGCCACGTGACGTTTTCTACTTACATTATTGAATGTGTAAAAGATATTAGGTCTCATAAATCATGTCAATAAAAAGTACTGAAAAAATCGTTCAATTTTTTTTTTTCATGTACATTGATTGATTAAAAATGCAAATTTTTTTTGGACTTTATCTGTTTTTAATAAAATTATCATTATATGTATATACAGTGTATATATATATATATATTTACCTAATGTGCTCAGTCCAAATCACATTATAATAATATAACATTGACAACAATAAAGAGTTAATAATACATTTACAAATTACTTACAAGTTAAGTTTTTGTTGATCGCATATAATTGATTTAAAATTCAAATAGTCTTCTGTAAAAATATTGAAAATGTAAGGATATCGAAGTGGGAATTACAAAAAAATGCATATTTATTTTAAAATCTTTTTAAAGGACAGAGAAGTCTGACCATCATGTTCAAGTTGCATTTAAGCATTCTAAATTATATTTTAAAGTTTCAGTTAATGAATCCAATCAAATGACACCACGAGTTTGGTCATTTGTGGTTCCATAATATAGTGCTTAAGTATTGGAAAAGCGTATTTCTTACTCAAACTTTATGTCTATATTAATCTGATAGCTTATGTTCCACTGAATCTTTACATACATAAAACTTAATTTACCTCCCAATATTTTTCGAGAGAACTCGATTTAAACCTAATAATTTCCATCGTATCGCAATTTTACCCGATATTATTCTTTTAATTTTTGAACATAAGCTTATTAATCGCATATTTCAAAACCAATCTCTATGACTGTATAATATTCTTAAAGCTTATAGTATGTTGAATCTTTACATATGTAAAACGTGATCTATCTCCCAATATTTTTCGAGAAAACTCGATTTAAACATAATAATTTCGATCGTATCGTAATTTTACCCGATATTGGTTTTTTATTTTTGAACATAAGTGTATTATTTGCGTATTTTTTCCTCAAACTTTATGAAATTGTATTTTTTGGATAGATCCGGTTGTGATGAACCGTAACGTATAATAATTGTTGATGTTATTTGCTTATTTTTTTTTCGTACTTACTTCGAAACATATATTTCGTAACGATTCAAAATATCGTAACTTTCAAGAAATTATAATAAACTTGGGACATATTGAAATCTCCCAATAGTGGAAAATGTATAAGAAAACCATTTTAAACAAGTTAAAAATAAATCAAGTCGATAAGTGCAGTATTAAAGGAATTAGGTTTTTTAAGGATTTTGCAAAATGCCCGGGCTGCTTACATATAGCTGGGAATACGTAATTTCTTAACTAGACGGACAAAATGTAATAAAAAAACTATATTTCTAAACCAAACTCCTATGAAGTTACATTATTTTGATAGCTTATATTACACTGAATCTTTACATACATAAACCTTATTTACCTCCCTATATTTTTCGTAAAAACTCGATTTAAACATAATAATTTCCATCTTATCGTAATTTTAGCAGGTATCATTTTTTAAATTTTTGAACATAATCTTATTATTCGCGTATTTCAAAACCAATCTCTATGACTTTATAATATTCTTAAAGCCTATACTATGCTGAATCCTTACATATATAAAACGTAATTTATCTCCCAATATTTTTCGAGAAAACTCGATTACATTTATCTATATATCTAATATGTATATATGTATATCTACATTTATGAAAAACATATTACCTATTTGAGTTTTGTCTTCCCATCCGACATTTTTGAACGACCGTGTAATTACATTGAATTGACCAATTATAGCGAAATAAAAAGAAATTAATACACCATCGAATACAAGCAGAATATAAATGATCATTAACAATAGAAACACTTCTAATATGTAAAAAACAATATAATACTGATTGTACGTGTCTGTTTTTACAGGATACGGAAAATTTAAAACATTGTACATTTGCCCATTTGCGGTTTCGATCCGCATAAAGGAATTTAGTACAAAAGGATTGAGTGCCCACTGAATAGACGCAATAACGGTAAAATTCACCAAGAAGTTTGTAATCCAGATTGTTTTCTCTCGGTATTTATTTAGTGTTTCGATGTTCTGAGTACACAATGGGCTCGTCAAAAAATTAAATTTTGTAACGGGAAACAAATCCCAAATCGTGTTACTCTTGTTCGAAATTCTAATCAACATAAATGATACTAGATTATTAAGTAGAATGGGAAAAGCAATGAGAAAATGTTCAATGTAGCTAAGCGAATCAAGCCCCTTGACGGAAAAACCAATAATTGCTAAAATCGGTACAACTTGTGATACCGCAGTTATCGAAACAATTGTTATTAGATAAACGTTCCAATTGCATATCTTTTTGCTGTTGGGATTGAACAAATGGTAGAAACGAGTTCTCTTTAATAACTTCAAGTTCAAGACGACTCCATCGTCTTTTATAGTCTCCATCTATCAAATGTGTTGATATCTGTAAAAATAAATAATATAATAATATCTTGAATGAATCGTATTTGTGTACGCTGGAAGGGGTTTCATTTTTGAAGAGAGCAGAGAAAAGTTTTGAATGGGATAAGTACGTACGTGTAATTCTTTATATCAATTATATCGATAAATATTATTACTTCCCAACTATTACCTAGAATAAAAACCTACCGTAAGCAGTTAATACTTTTCCTAAACAATTACTAAATATAATTAAGCATACCTAATTCAGTGTATTAGGATAATTTTGAGGCGAATAAAAACGATAATCCAATGATTTTATGACGGCGACTACTGCTACTACAAAAAGACAGTAAAAAACTAAAGTAAACGAACATTTTCTTTCAATAATAATAATAATCCGTATAATATTCCGCCCATGTACTACCTATACCGTTGGAAGATATGTTGTTTTCATATTATTTATACTTTTACTGTGGTTTCAATTAATATTAAACAATTCTTCATAGTTCTTTTATTTAATATAAGTGTCACGCACGAAGTCTTTGTCACGATACTATTCATCTATCTATAATATGTACTTAAATAATGTTTTTTTCTTTTATCGTCTGTTGTTGTTTCATGTAAATATATTAATATTTTAATATATATTATTATCTAAAATAGTAATATTTCCAGAGTTCGAATTGGGGGAAAGGGTGGAGGAAAGCTTTGTATTGGTGAATTTGGGTTAAATTGTTTAGCATTTTCGCTTAACCAAATAATTTTACATGAAACCATAAAAAAATCTAAAAAATTCGAATTTATATAAATACTGAAAAATTGTTAAAAAGTATTCAAAACTGTATCGCGCCTCGAAAATACTATACATAGATTCTAAAATTGAAATACCAACAATTTATCGATTGACTTATCTTTATTATCCCCATCAAAATTAAATTTATATAAAAGTGAATCACCAACTGATGTTCTAAATAAAATTAATTCGAAAAAGGGTAATGTTCGTTATAAGTTGAAGTTTATTGAGAATATTTTCATTTTATGCCATTGGCGCATATTTAGTCTAAAACTTGGGAGTATTAAAATTATTTACGATAGAGTATTACGTGGGGGGCCTTCTCCCCACATCTCCCAACCTATTCGATATTTCAAAATAAAATTATACATTACCTACACATTAAATAAACAAAATGTAATGAGATCCGATTTTAATTTGTAATGAATTTATTTCATTGCTTAATAAATAAGCAACAAGGGATATAAAAAATATGAAAACAACATAAACTTAATAATAATAATACAATTTGATTACTATATATTATAATATGAATTATTAATATATTATATACAATGCAAATCAATACACAATAGTATAATAGTAATTACTTATCTCATATCTGAGTACTATTTGAGTATTATTAAATCTGAGGGTGCTAATTTTAGATTTAGGGGTGCTAAGACCCTCTGGCACCCACGTTTGTGCACTAATGTTTTACGCTGTCGTATGTTAATAGTATGTGTAAAACGGGACAAGTTTGATGTGAAATAGTACATTTTTCGCTTAAATCAATTTGAGAAGTCAACTAAAAATAACTGAAATATGTTTAACCATAAAAAATATAAAACATTGAAGTGTCATTAACTAGATACATTTTTATTGTCTCCTGAAAATTTTTCATTTTTTACTTGACCGCCTTCTCACAAGAACCGTCCAATTATTAAGATGTCTGTGATGAAATAAACCTTTATTTATTTAAAATAATTGGTATTTTCACCTTCAATTGTAAATTTAATACACTTCTATCTATTCAATATTCAAATTATAAGTTTATGGTAAATTAAAGAATGCATTAAAATAAAAATTAACAAAAAATATCAATAAAGTGTGAATACAAAAAAATAAGTACACTAACGTGTTAAATTTCATCTCGTCAGTTGTATAGTTTTATGACACTGACCTAAAGCGTATATAGCAATTTAATACGTTTCTTCTATTAACATTGACGAATACTCGTATAACTCACATCTGTAAAAATAAAAAAGTCAGACAACTTCACACATGTTTGAAGGCCACTGTTGTGGGAGTAACAGAAGAGAAATTTAAAGTATATCTGTACAAAACAATTAGCCATTGCCAAAAAAAAAAAAATGATTCTGAGCGGAGTTCGGTTAATTGTGTTGCTTTATTAACAATATATGTTATATTATGGGAAAATAATTGTATATGCATAATATATTTTCTTTAATAATAGGAATTTAAATGTTTACAGTCCTGGGGGTCTCGT
>CABPRJ010001517.1:0-36950 GCA_902439185.1 Cinara cedri
CTTTGCACGCCACTGTACGAGTGTCGAGTAGTGAGTAATTAAACAGCCTACTTGCATATTTTTTAAATATTTAACTAATATCGTATTAAATATATGGTACTGTAAAACTTACTTATGTACTTGGTGTAAAAAAGAACTGAATAAATAGTTTCAAATAGTCAATAAATATATTGATTAAATTAAATTTCACGGTTGGCGGGGAATAGGAAGGAAAGGAAAGAAATGATACAGATGATTATTTCTTAATTTCAGTTGAAAATATATTATAAAATAAATATAATATTTAGGTAGAATAGGTTGGATTTGGCGTAACTGCAGTGTTGTCTTTGTATAATAATATCAACGGGTGTACAGGGATGGCTATAATATGATGCCTATATAACTGTATTATACGTTTTATTTATTTCTGGTTTTCGTCACAGGGTGGAGAAGAACTCATATCTTTATTGGACGATATTGGATCCGCCATGGGTATACTCGTGATCACCACATTTGAAGCCATATTGATATTTGGTATTTACGGTATAAGCGAGTTCTGTACCGATTTGACATTTATGTCCAACCATCCGCCATCCATTATACTCAAGATATTGTTTATAGGAGGTCCAGTATTTATTATCGTAAGACATCGTTAACTTCCTTAAAATATTATAATTTTGTTATTTTGCACATTGAAAAAAACTTTTAATTTTTTTTTTTTTTGCATACGATACGTAAAGAATATAATGCTCGCCTGTAGTTTCTATTGGATTCCGCCTAGTTTTCAAAATGTAAATTATCCTCCAGAATTTTACACAATGGCATGGGCGTTTGCGATATTGACATTTTTGATCATTATTACCGCTGCGGTATACACGATCGTACAATTCACAATAAAAAACGTAAGAATTTAATAAGAAAACGAAATGTTTTACAAAGTGTCCTAACGTATGCGGCAAATTTTGTAGAGTTATAAATATTTAATTTGTTAATTTGCCATTTTATAAAAGAGAGGTAGCTATTATTCTAAATTTTTGAATGCATCTTATATTCATATCCAATCAATAGATTTTTAGCAACAGCTGTTTTAATTTCTAAGGTTTTCAATTTATGTATCTACCTATATCTATATTATTAGTTACATTATAAATAATAAAATAATAAATTTAAAAAAAAAATTATTAAAATGGTTATTACTCGTCAAAAAAAAAAAATATAAATAAATGAATGCGTGTCTTAGAGTATTATGATAAGTTTATTATACTCCAGGTGACGCATTCTTTCATTTATTTATTTTTTATTTTTATATATACATTTTTTATTTATATATTTATTTACTATATTTATATTATACATGTAGAAATGAGAATTTCAGACTAGAATTATCTTTGGAACTACGTTCCATACGGTTTTTTTTTTATTCAATATTAGATTATAAAGCAAATAAGGTTTTAATATTTCCGATTCTATACGTGAATAAACAATTAGGTTAAAAATGATAAATACTCAAGAGCTTTCAATAATAAGTTTATACCATTACATAAATACTCTGAAAAATACTGTGGTGCATTAAATATGCGTCGACGTTGTAGCATTCGCAGTATAGCAGTCTCGTGTTCAATTCCGAATCAATTAATTATTTTAGATTCTGAGTGGAACTAGGATCTATTGGTTATACAATGATGATTATTATTATATTTTTTTTGTGAACAACTTTTCTACTAGTAATTTTTTTCCGAATTACAATGATAGCATTTTTTCTGAAAGGAAATCGGATTGAGGAGTTCATTTTTTGATTTTTCCAGGAGTTTTCCAAATAAATTGGAAAAAACGGGAAAATGTATAAAACGTTGGTAAGGGCTAAAACATATTTATAGGTCACTTTTGATTTTACTATTTAATGGGGAAAATGTAGGTGAAAAGGAAAAATAAGTAAAATATTAAACAAATATTATTAAAGAAAACATAATAAAATGCATATGTAATTACTAGGGCTCGGGTTTTAAAGCATAATAAAAAATAAAAAAAGCAATTAATGGTCTTAAAAAAGCAAAAAAAAGCACGCCAAAAATTAACATGAATTAGGTATAATTTATAAAACTGAATAAAAAAAATTAATTTAAATTAAAAAAAAGAATTTACTACCATGTATTTGGCAAGATTTTCAGTTGTGAAACTGACTCTATTGTCTGACAGAATGTTTTTATACATAGAAAACGAACGCTCTACGTCCACTGAAGTGATTGGTGCATACTTCATGCAAGAGGTTCCGTTTAAATGAAACCCATGATAATTCATTTCGTTTGATGAAACACCACACAGTATATAATTAATGTCCAGTAATTATTTCCAGCCTTTGTTTTTCAAAAGAACACGATTTAATTTTCCCGAAATACGAGTTGCAATATCTCTATTAAATTCATTTAACTTCTTTTTTGCATCTAAGACAATATTTATACATGTTGTCAACGTTTCACCTAAAATTATGTATATAATTTGGTATTATAATGTACAATAATGTATAATAGTATACTCTGTTAAATGTTACCTTTTTTCTCTAATGTTGTAATAATATCTAGTAGAAATCCAAAGTTGGTGGAAATATACACAATATTTGATTGAGAGAGATTGAGAGATACATTCTTAAATAGTTGTTTCACTACTTTAACACATTGAGTTTCTTCTTCGAAGTCTTCAATTACACTTTTTAATTCATTAAAATAGTTGAAACAATACTGGACAGCTTTGATCCATGTACCCCATCTAGTTGTTATTGGCCTTGGTGAATTTGGCAATTCTGGGCATTTCTCATTAAAGATTGCTGTACGTTTGGGACATTTTAAAAACGTTTTTATCATTCCTCCAATCAACTGATCTACATCTTGGTAGTGCGCACGTACTTATTCGCAAACATTGTGTAATGCATGTGCCAAGCATGTCACATGTATGAGTTTTGAGTAAAGTACTTTTATACAATCACCAGCTTTTTTCATATAAGGTACCGCATCTGAGATAAATAGCAAAACATTGTTATGTTGTATACCATTTCCCCACAAAATATGCTTAGCTTTATCGATAGTTGGAATATTGTACTATGATTAACTTTATCCAAGTATTCTGTGTGAATAACGAACATATTACTTGGATTTTGTGGTTGTAATGTGCCCACTATTACATTTGCAACATTACGACGTACCGAATCCGTAGTCTCATCGATAGATACCCATATTTTTTGATCTGTTATTGTATCACGAATTTTTGCCAATGTATTTTCATATCATGAATTGAAATATCCTTTACATAATATCAACTCTTCAGGAATAGTTTTTTTGCAATACTTTGTAAAAAATTCGCGAAAATGTTTATTATTTAGTTTATTTATTGGAATATTTGCAGCTATCAATGTTGAACATAAATCGGCATTAAAATCTGACTGATTACTAAACTGTTTCAAAAACGGTTGAAATAATGCAGAATTTTCATTTTCATGTTTTTTAACAGCTTGCACATGTTTTTCTCTCAGTATATGCTGTTGTACATTATATATTTTTTCACATGAAACTTTTATTTCACAATGTTTTCAATATAAAATCGATTCATCTGTTTGAAAAATTCTTCACCGAATTCTAACACTTTTTTTTAAAAAAATGCATTTGTTTTAACTTTTGACATTTTTATAAATTACAACACTATTAAACTTACATTTTAAACTGGTCGATATCGATGTTATACGAGTACTGAGCATACGTTCTACAGGCTATATGTAATAGCCGATAGGCGATAAGCTATCGACCTGTCTGTAGTTCGATAATCTAAACGTCGATGGGTAAAATATAATATCTATATTTATGTTATATATAGTCACATAGATATACAATCAAGCCGATAACATAAACTATTTAATTATTTATTTCGTATGGCTTTTAACACAAATCAACTTAATTATCAAACTCTAACTAAAATGTAAACTAAAACAATACAAAACATGAATTAGATATGAAGCTATAACGGTATAACTTACAATAGAACAATAATAAGTCAAAAATCATAAATAATAATAAAGGTGAGTCGTTTTTGCGATGTGGGTTCATAAACAGATGTCGAGGTTCGTAATCCAGGTAATTGCTTCGGGTGTTACTGCATGCAGGCCTTCAAAACCTTGGTTGAATTTTCTACCTGGCAATTAACTACTATATGATTTATTGTTTATTCCCCGTTTCCTCAGTCACATACTGGGTTATCTTGGAGCCCCCACTAATTTAGAAGGTAACCACACCGACCATGACCTGTACGCAGTCTATTTAATGTGGACCAGGTACAACGAGGAAGATTCATTCCTAGAACTCCATTATTAGGTCACATAGTAGCTTCATATTTGATGCTGTATAGCTTGCCCATTCTTTTCGCCATTCCTCGGCGCTATCAAACCCTAAACTTATCAGTGTTCTGGCGTACACAACAGGTGGGCTCCTGGATTTTAATCGTTGATTGGGTGTTTGAAGCATCATCTGGTATAAAAGTGAACTCTTGTAATCTACAGATTTCTTAATGGTTTTTACAAGTGCATCTTTCCAACGAATGTGTGGTGGTTTAATATTTGCCAGTGCCGGTAGCCATTGCAGTGGTGTAGATTTAACTGTCCCGCTTATTACTCTCATTACGCTATTGAGCTACGTATCTATTCTGCTTACATGTGTGCTATTACACCAAACTTGGGACCCATACTTTGCTGTTCTATAAACTAGGCTTAATGCTACTACCCGTAAGGTCTTAGCATCGGCACCCCAGCCTGTTCCAGCAAGCATTTGTACCAGGTTAACCCGGGACCTGATCTTTTTACTGAGGATACTTAAATGCTCATTAAATGTAAGCGAGCGGTCTAGCGCTATACCCAAATATTTATAGTCTGTCCCAGGAGAGAACGGTCCGCTCTCCGACCAAATCGAAGCGCTACTGCGCATCCCCACGCCGCAACACTATCCATTTATTCCCTCCCGGATCTATCGACAGGTTTTGTACACTGCGTTTCAAATAATGCACTGTTGTCTGTCGATAGTCTACTGTTTATCGCCAATATGACAAAAATGATAAATTGTAATTTTAACGAATAAAAAATTAAATGTTTTAATATAATTATTTATTATTTATTAAATATATATCTCTGTATTATACCTACTNTAACCCGGGACCTGATCTTTTTACTGAGGGTACTTAAATACTCATTAAATGTAAGCGAGCGGTCTAGCGCTATACCCAAATATTTAGGCATATAATTATGCTTTACACTTATACCGTCAAATTCAACCTCAAGTTTGTCATGCGCTTGTCTGTTGTTTAGATGAAATGCACAAACCTCTGTTTTAATAGGGTTTGGCTTTAGGCGCCAATTGCGGAAGTATGTTTTCATTAACTCTAAATCTTTGGTTAAGATTGCACTGCCGTCTTTTAAATCTTTACATTGGAACGCTATTGCTATGTCATCCGCAAATTGGAACTTAAGCCCTTCTGTCACTGGGATATCGTACATGTAAAGGTTAAACAATGTTGGGGCAAGGACTGAACCTTGAGGGAGCCATTATTCACTGTCCTCCATCTGCTCCCTTTATTACCTAAGTAAACTTGGAAACGTCGATTTGCAAGGATTCCTTCTAGGAACCCCATTAACTTACTGCAATTGATAACCTTACTAAACTTGTACAGTAATCCATGTCTCCAGACCGTGTCATACGCAGCAGAGAAGTCAATGAAGGCTACGCTGGTTTTTAACTTCTTCTGAAAGCCGGCTTCAATTAGTGTTGTTAAGGCGAGGACCTGTTCTTCGCAACTTCTGTTGTTTCTGAAGCCCGCTTGCTCTACCGGAATAATCTCGTCAATATGAGGCTGTATTCTCTCCAGGATGAATCTCTCCAAGATCTTGTATGGGATGCTTAGCAACAAGATTGGGCGGTAGTCTACAGCCTCGGTTCCAGACTTTCCCGGTTTTAGAAGTGCGATAACTTTAGCCCTTTTGAACTGTTTTAAAATGTTTGTTGTGTCTAGGTAGCCACTCCTGTACTCTGGGACCAGCGTGTTTAATGAATTCGGGGTATATCCCATCAAAACCAGCTGCCTTATTTAATTTGGTTTGCTTAAGGCTTTATTAACCTCATCGAGCGTGAAGGGTGCACCAAACATTGTATGTTGTTGAAGTTTTTTCTTTTGACGTCTGAGCTTTGCTTTTATGGTCCTACTGTGAACCTTGCATGATTGCGTTTTGCCCATCTCTATAATTCTCGATGCCACCTCATTTGGCTCAGAATTTCTTGTTTCTTCTTGCTATGGCTGTGGTCTCCTAGTCTTTTCATCAGGCTCCACGCTTTATGACTCGAGTGAGTAAAGTCTAATTCCGCAGAGTTTCACTCCATCTCTGTTTCCTTATAGCATTTAGTCTACCAATAAGATCATCTGCTATTGTGCTGTTATTATTTTTCTAAAAGTTTTCAAATAATTTTGTACAGTCTTCATCCCAGCCAGATATGTAAAGTTTCCTAAAGCCCCTAGGGATGTGTTTACTCGCTACCGATTTGATAGCTCCCACAAATCGATCGTAAGAGCTAGCTTTAGGCGGGATCCAAGAGATTATATGGTCTAGTTCGTTTCCATTATCGATCCAGTTAGTCTTCATAAAATTCCAACGTGGTTTAGGTAAGGATCGTATCAATGGGATCTGTAGTCCGTAGTTCAGCAATATCGGACGGTGCTGATTATGTGGGAAATTTCCCAGGATGTGTCTCGTTACCATAGTGTTGTAGCTTAATGAGGTCCTAGAAGCTATGCTTAAGTCCGGAGTATAGTCTTTTAATCACCTTGCTGACCGGAAAGTACCCCTATCTTTGGCGTTATACGAGGTCTAATCAAAAATTATCGAGACTGATAAGATAAATCATAAACCGGTTTGTGTATGAACTTGCACGTGCTATATTAATCAAACTTTATATGTTGGGAAAATATATTAGGCATAGATTAGATTAAAATTGTCTCAGTCGGCTTCTAGGTGCGATTAAGTAAAGTGTGTTTTTACGTCCTGTCGGATTTCATTATGAGCGAAAATATTGAACAACGAGTGTGCATTAAATTTTGCCATAAACTGGGATAAACGGCTACTGAAACCTACCAAATGTTATTGTTAGATTATGGAGATTAAACCATGTCCCGTACTCGCGTTTTTGAGTGGTTCAAACGATTTAAAGAGGGTAGAACAACTGTTGAAAGTGAAAAACGTGAAGGACGCCCGTCAACAAGCCGCAATGAGGAAATGGTTCAAAAAATACGAACAGCAATACGAGGTAACCGTCGTTTGACAATTATGGAACTTAGTAATGAGTTTCAAATCTCATTCGGATCAATTCAAACCATATTGACGACTGATTTAGATATGAGAAGAGTTGCTGCCAAATTTGTTCCAAAACTGCTCTCAGATGAGCAAAAAGAAAACCGAAAACAGATCGCCACTGATTTGCTAGAGTATTCCGAATCTGATGAATTTTTTTTAAAATCAATTATAACTGGTGACGAGACTTGGGTATATGGCTACGATCCAGAAACAAAGGTACAATCTTCGCAGTGGAAGACACCTGATTCACCACGACCCAAAAAAGCTCGTCAAGTTCAGAGTCAAGTGAAGGTTATGTTGACTGTTTTTTCGACTACCAAGGTGTTGTTCATCATGAGTATGCTCCAAAAGGACAGACCATAACAAAGGAGTACTACATTGATGTTCTTCGCCGTTTACGAGATGCTGTATGAAGAAAAAGACCTGAGTTTAAAGAGTCTGGTAGTTGGAAATTGCATCACGATAATGCACCAGCCCATTCAGCCCATATTGTGCAGCAGTTTTTGGCCAAACATGATGTCTCAGTTGTTTCTCAACCACCCNATTCACCAGACCTAGCTCCATGTGATTTTTTTTTATACCGAAAGATAAAAATAGCACTTAAGGGTAAACGTTTTCAAGATGTAGATGAAATAAAACAAAATGCGACGGAGCAGCTGCGAGGAGTTTCTAAAAATGACTTCCAGAGGTGTTTTCAAAAATGGCAGGAACGTTGGAGAACATGTATAAACTCAAAAGGAGCATATTTTGAAGGAGATTGAATGTAAATATCTTTATCTAATAAATATGTATATTTTTTATTAACAGTTTCGATACTTTTTGATTAGACCTCGTATATGAGTTACATGTTGTGTAGGACCATCCATTCCTGAAGTTTGTTTCCATTAGCATCATTTTCGTCGTACCCCCATTCCAGACTATGACTGTGACCTAACACCCAATGGAAGTCCCCCACAATTAAAACATTCGATCACCCTGCCTTATACGTAGGCGATTTTAACAAAAACTATAATAATCCAATATAACCATTTAGTCCGTAATCCGGGTTTTCACATATCTTATTAATTAAATACAATGTTTTTTTATTACTATAACATAATAAAATTCCACAACTAGAATGACTGAAAAAAACAATAAAAAAGCAAAAAAAGCATTTACACAAAAAAAAACAAAAAAAAATTTTGTTTATTTAGAATCAGAATGACGTGAAACGAATTTATGTATAAAAATAAGATTTCTATCTTATATATATAAAAAGAAGCATTTAATTTAAAATTCGAGTCCTAGTAATTACCATAATATGACAATATGACATAAATATATAACGTTGACAAAGCAACACTATCAACCGAGTCAACACTATTCGCTCAGTATCGTTTTTTCGTTATTCATAGTTAATCGTTGATTACATATGTACATTGAATTACTTATAACTACAGTACTAAGCTACTTACAGTAGCCGCACTCATCCTCATTATCCTAGGATAATTTTTTACATTGTGTAAAACAATTTTAGATTCTGAGTGGAGCAAAGAAACTTATGGTTTTACAAAGATGTTTATTTATTTAGTTATTTTTATGTAGAAAACTTTTTATTAGAGATTTTGCTCCAATTTTTAAGTATAGCACTTTTTCTGAAAGGAAATCGGTATGTGGAGATACTTTAAGGAAGTCATTTTTCTCCGAAAAGTTTTTTCATCAAATGTGAAAAACCGGATAATGGATAAAAAAAAAAACTGAGGAAAAAAAGTAAAATGTAAGAAATGTAGGTCTTAGTTAAACATATTATGGCCTTCTTTTTCCTGTGACAACTTTTCTACCAGTAATTTTGCTTCAATTTATGATAGAAATCTGTCTAAATGAAATTCGACTATAGAGGTACCTTAGAGAGGTTTTTTTGATTTTCTTAGAAGTTTTTTCAGCTCATGTGCAAAACCAAGAAAAGACATGGAATAAAAGGGAAATTTGGTATATTAAACAAATATTATTTAAGATATATTAATATATAATGCCTATTTAATTATTTTATCATAATATGATACATATATATTGTTGGCAAAGTATCACTATAAACTCAACTCAACTCAGAATCGTTTTTTCGTTAATAATGGCTTATTGTTGCTTACAGGTATACATTAAATTACATTTAAAAATCCTTACTAATACCTAATAACCTAATAACTTTCATCTTTACAGGTAAATTAATATTTCTGAGGGGCAGAAAGACGTTGAAAAAGAGGAGGGATAGGCATTGTTGAATAAGTTGTTAAGAAGAGGAAAAGGCAGAGATAGTTAGTTACTTTACCATTAGTCCAGTCAAATCAGCAGAAAGACCAAAACTAATTCCTAGAAATTTAAATTTTAGTACATAAATAATTTATACTTTAAAACCTTATAAACATACTAAAAGACCCGACACCTATTTTATATGAATAACTCTCCTTCTTTTTTAAATAGGACATGAGCTCCTGTTTCACTGGTTTCGCTTATTACTCGATAATGGTTATAGCAAGGTACAATTAAAATGCATGTAATTAGAATCAAAGACCACACAATTTAATATTATTTTATGTCTATACTCGTTTATTTACTATTTAACGTTCCACTACTTGTTTGCAATATAGAATGTATAAAAATAATTGTTTATAAATAATAAGGGTTTAGAACATATTATTACAAATAAAAAGGTGTATTTTATTTTTTATTACATTTTACAAATACATAATATTATATGAATTATATGTAGACTTGACATTAAATAGTTTACAATATATAGTTGAGAATTATATTTATTATTAAAAGAAGTTATGATTTTACAGATACAATAAATATTTGACTATAGGAGTACTTAAATCGGTGCAGATTATATTACTCACGTTGCCGTCCTCAGATAGGTGTGAATGAGGTTATGGAGTACCAAGATCGGGGTAGAATGTGTAGCTCTCGTGGCCGCCCTCGAATAAATAATAATATAATTAAGGGGTACCAAGACCGGTGTGGAATGAATGATATATATATATATATATATATATATATATATATACAGAGAGAGAGAAAGATTGCCCTAGGGCATGGCAGTTGTGCAGAGATTTACTATAGATAAATACAAATGAAAAACTCACCAATGATCGCTTGTGAAGTGTTCTTTCTTTGGCCGATGTGATGTGAGGGATAGAAAGTTCTGATGTCTATCGGCTTTAAAGTGAGCTTTTTAATTGGCCGATGTGGAAGGCGAGGTGCGTTGGCTTATGATTTTACTGTAGTGATATGTGATCAGTATATAAAAGATTTCAGTTACATCATACAATTATTTATATGATGACTCACTTCTTATATCACCTATTATCCGTTTATTTCATTCTATTGAATAGAACAGGCTGAGGCCCAGAGTACAGTATTTAGAAGTTTAGTTATTATTTATAAGTCAGTTTATATTTTTAAATATTTTATAATATTAAAATATTAAATATGCAGAAATATGGACAGGTAGATCAAAGGTTTACAAGACGGGTCATGGCATTTACCTAGAAATTTAATTGGAAGTCACATTTAACTTAGTAGTATAATATATTTTACAAAATGGCTATTTTGATCATTCTGTAATATGAAAAACAAATTTTTTTTTTTTGGAAATTATGTGATGAAAATAAAAAAAATAATTTTTTTCTAAAAAGATCCTCATAGAAAAACATGTAGCGTTTTACTTTTTCGTTGTTATTCTGTAAAGTAAAATAATCGCAGCTACTCTTATTTGTTTGTGAAAAGAAATAAATCCTAACATAAATTACGTTAAACAAAATATAAATTATATGAAATGCTTTATTTTAGAATAAATTGATTTTCAATTCAAATGTTACAAATTATGGGTTCACAATTTTATTAAAATCAGTATTTTGGTAAAAACACTATTCATATATATAATCAATATATCTTCCTTAATAATGTTTGTTTAATATTATACCAATTTTCCCGTTTTTCCTAAGTTTTTCCCGGGTTTCCATGTTTTTTCCCGATTTTACACATTTTCTTGAAAAACTCTTGAAGAAATTGAAAAATGATACCTCCCTAAAGTACTACCAAAATAAAATTTCCTGTTTCTTGCGTCTAAATCGTATATTTCAGAGTAAGATTTTTGGAAGAAAGTGTTCACACAAAAAAAAAAAATAAATAAATAAACATCTTCGTAAAACCCTAATGTATTCTTCACTACACTTAGAATCTAAAAAAAATTGGAGTAACGACAACAATAAATTTAAAATATTTTACGAGCACACAACTGACGGTAGTCACAATTCACGTGAAAAGTTTCTGACAACTGCACACTTCACATAGACGTTTGTTTTCTACTCTTACGTTATTTCGGTACTGCCAACTCAATATTCGCTTATTGTTACAGATTAAAAAAAAAATACATATTGAATATTATCAGCTTTTGAAAAATCCGTTTAACATGGTAGGAAACATTGTAAGGTCTTAGTAATACATGAATACTTTTTAAAAGCATTTAAGAGACTGTGCTACTTATCGTATTTAAGGGGTTCCGTGTTGATAATTTTCTTATCATTTTTGAAAAAATAAAAATTTTTCCACTCCAAATTATTCAAAAACATTTATAAAACTATAGTTCCATGTCACTATCATAACTAATCACAAGTTGTTAAATCTTGAAATTTATAAACATGTTTACGAAAAAACCGTTTTGCTTGAGTAAAAACTACTCGAATCAAGAAACAAATTTTTCAATATAAACAATTTTACTGTGGTTTTAGTTTTTCAAAATCACTATAAAAATAAGTTATTGAAGTTTTAAAAACTTAAAATAATCAGATTTTCAAACAAAATAAATTAGTTTGTGTTTGTAATATAAAAAATAAAAAAGATATGTTGCACACTGCGAATTTAAATTTTTTTCATATTAGAAATTTAATTCTTTAATTGAGTAATTGAGTCCATAGCCCGAGTAATTTTTAACTGCACAAAACAGTAGCATGTGATTTTACCGTGTACTTAACTGCACCTATATTATAATCCTATAAATACAGAATTTTTATGGATCGTTCAGACCTACTGATCGGTGGGTTCCGGATATTGTCCATTCATTGAATGAAAATCAATTGGAATACATGACTGAACTGAGAGAAAAGTTGGTATATACAAACGCAAATCGTTTAGTATTTGGAATAGGCAAACCGAGGTTATCAATAAAAATAGATGCAGCCACGCAAACAAATGAACAAGATGATGCACAATTTGTGGGTAAGGATTTTGTTGAAATTTTATAATTATAATAATTATATGATCTACTTAGCTATAAACGAAATGTTTAAAATAGGTTTTTATTCGGATTTGGGCTTCACTGCAGTTCATAAACTTAGATCATTTTATAGTAATATTTTCATTTATTTTTGCTTAATAAAGATCATTGTTATTCTTCGCCATAACACCTCTCTACCGGTTTCTGTCCTTAATCATCTCTTATCTCTTATGAATTCCTATATTATGATGAGGTCATTTTGAACTATACTCACCATAGCTTTGAGTGGACTAGCGGCCATTGACTCTCCACTGTCCATTGTGTAACTCGTGTGATATTCTGTTAACCTCACTTTTTCTATTATATCAAATTAATATATGTATGGTGGGAGTTAGGAAGAAGAACAGATATAAATAAATATAATACATTTTAATCAGGTTTACTAGGTTATCTTAAAGCAGTTAAATCAGGTAATCTTGAAACTTTAAAATCCCACTATTCAATAATTTATGTATACATTAATATATCCATATCATATACTTAAATATTACCAAACGTGTTATCATTGTATTATCATTTTCTTAACTGAATGAATTGGGTGAACTTTTCTCTTACATCAGTTCATGATAGAAATTATTTAAATTATTTAGCATTATATGGTTAGTTATTTCATGTCAAGGAAGATGTCATGTCATCATACAAATGAAAATAAAAATTTGACAAGCTACAGATTATGGTTATTTGTACATCATCGCCACAATGCTTTATTAATTAAACTTATGTAGGTTAAGTAAATAAACACTTACCTATCATAATAATGATAAGAGTGTTATGTATACAAAATATATAGTTTATGCCAGGATGGAGAAAATAGGACTTTTCGGTCCTGCCATTTCAGCGCTACCGTTTAGACCAGCGGTTCCCCACCTGTGCACCGCGTGCTCATTTCAGGGGCACCACGGCTCACCCGAGTATGAAAAAAATTATTAAATTATATATTAAAAATGTACAATTTATTGTAGTTAAAAAGACAAAAAAATGTTTAACGTAAAAAATTATTTAGCACACTCTGTATATGTAATACAGTGTTCTAATCTGTATCGATTAATACATAAATAACACACGCCGCACAAATGCAGATAACATTATACACGTATGACTTCCTCGAATTGGCGACGTTCAATTTTATCTGAACACTCGTATTATTATTATGGTAACTATTATTATAGTTTAAATTCTAAGAATTAATTTTTTCTATACATACATATGTGGTAATTTATTTTGTATAATATGTATAATATTTTATTTATTTTGTATTATATACCTATAATATTGTTTGTAAATAATTTCGTCGCGAGTACCTGTCCGTCGTCCGTCCGGTCAGATAACGATAGTAATTGACAATTGCTGATAAAACGCGGGCCCGGACAACCGGCGGGGTTTTCGCACGAACTTATAGTTTAGTATTGTCACAACCTCTGACCGTGGTCGTATGTTTGCCGACGACTCATTATTACCGTATTACCACTTTTGTATGCGCTTTTCCGTGACCCGTGGAATAAACGAATTTGTTGATACCTCTATTTTTTTTTTCGTTTGTGTACTTTATTATCTTTTCACGCTCCGGATCAAGAGCAAATAACCCTGTATTTGTCTTGCTCCACACATGCGTTTGTTTTTTTTCAAGATGGGACCATTGGTTGAATAGTGGGTCTATTAATAAGACGCCTGCTACAGTCATATTGTTCTATAAAGGAAGGAAGCATAATCGACGAAGATGGAGTTTATAATAATAGTCCTACTTCTCAAGGTACGAGTGATACACTACTGCCAAGTACGGGTTACTTCATAAAGTTCATAGGCTTCCTAAACTCTGTGTCGAGAACGTCCAAAAAACGTAAATACGATGGAAGTTATTTGGAGATGGAGTTCATAGAAACAAACGATGGTCAGCCACAGTGCGTAATTTGTTCAAAAGTTTTTCCTAAAAGCTCTATGTATCCCGGCAAATTGCGTCGTCATTATGAAAAAGTCCATCCAGATCATGAAGGGAAACCAATCGATTTTTTCAAACGAAAGCGCTCTAAACTATTGGCTATTAAAAAAAAAATCAAAACGCACGTTCAAACCGAAATTAAAATGTATAAAGCAATCTACAACAATGCATTTGAACATAACACGAAGGTATAGAATATGTTTTCATAACTCATGTTAATTAATAAATTATTGATTTTTAAATAAACACGTTAGTTTATAACACAATATGAAAAAACTGAATTGTATATTTTAAGGTATATGAATAATCAATTTAATAATAATTTATTCATCAATTCATTTATTTTTGGATCCCAGAAACTTTCATAAAATTAAACAGCCTGAATCCATGTTTACTGAAATATCTTTGGTCAAAATTGCAAGAATGGCTCGATGTGAAATTTTGGTAGTGTATTGTAAACTGCTAGAATTTACAAAGAATTATGATGCAATTGCAGAAGTATGTCTGGCAAGTAATAACCAGGGCAATACATTCAAAGATGAAATAATTAGAGACGAAGATACAGAAAACAAAGAACTGAAATATACAGTAGTTGGGATGAAGTGTAAATCGTGCATTTCATACGCAATTTGAGTTTGTATACTCATTAGTGACCTATACATCTGATTATAATGAGTTATATGAGACCTGTAAGCTGGTAGTTACTTTGGCATTCACGCAAGTAACTTGTGAAAAAATATTTCAATAATGAAAAATATTGAAACTCTATTAAGATCATCGCTGTCTAATGACAAATTGGAAGTATTTTATGTTAATGTCATTTGAACGTATTATGGAAATACCATATAACGTAATTATTGATCGCTTGACTGCCACTTCAACCGAAATGAAAAGGCTTTTGATAAGATAATATCTAATATGATATTCAGTGTTTTTTAAAATTGCGAGAAAAGCCCAATTATTCGTTGATATTTATTAATTTTAAATGTTCTTTTTAATCATAATTAAACATATTATATAAAGCAGTATCATGTAATATTTGGCTAAATTATTAAAATTTACTATTTCAGTTACTTTTCCCTTTATATTAGGGTCCTGGTAATCTTGGTTTAACCCGCTTATCCCTGTATTATACACCTCGTCCCATTTCATATCCTCAAGTAAAAAAATTGTCGACTGGCCTCATACATAGCCAGTCGGCCCCTAATAGATCGTTGAGTGCTCATCACGTACAATTTTAGCCTCATATTAAGAATTTTATCTTTTCATCGAATCCTTCAAAATAATGAAACGTTACGAAAAATAATAAGGACAAAACGGAAAAATGAAAATTCAGCTTCAGCAACACATGTGAATTTAAAAACTGCATTTAACCTAAATATACCAAACTTACTAGCCAAATGATGGAATAAGCGAACAGTTTTTTTTTGTAGATAGTGGATAGAAATCAGATAGCGTCCTAATATTTGGCCATCCTTATGGACTAAACATATTAAAAAATTCCCGAACCAGGTACTGTGACGGTACTTTTAGAATCGCTCCATTATTTTTTTCTCAAGCTCATGCTATTTGAGCGGAAGCATTAGGAGGTGTACACTTTATAATTTATGAACGACGGAAAAATGATTCAATATGTTAAAAACGCTTAAATCCAGATTCAATTGCTTTGCAATTTCGAACTTGCTGTATTAAAACTTCCGATCGAATTAGGTGAGCTACATTTTTTTTTTTTATTAGCTTTTATTAAGAAACATAGCTCAACGTTTACAATACATTAAAATATTAATAAACTAATATAAAAAACAAATAGAATAATAAAGTGATATTAGTAATATAAACAAACAATATAAAATTAAAGTACATAAATAAAAACAATTTCAGATGATAAAACCAGCCTCCTGAATAAAAGAGATAATTTCTTACTAATGTTTTTTTTAAATTTCCCCATCTGTTTATTGATGCTGAAACTAGTACATAAATCCTTTCAAAAAATAATTGAGCCACAGAAGAATTCTAGAATTCTTCCTTCAGCGTCCTTGAGACAAAGGTTAAGGCTATGTGCTACATATGGGACAAAAAATGCAAGAGGATATTGTTTTAAAATATGAGCTTGCACACCTTTATAGAGACTTGCCATATTTGCACCGTTATCATAAGCCTGACTTCGACAGTTAGTTATGCTAAGACCGTACTCTTTCAGTTTTTCTATCTAAATATTTGATAAATCCATTCCAGTAGTTGAGCTTACACGTATAAAACCCATGAAATATTCTTTAATTTCGGAAACGGTAGATTCATTTTCTAAATCTATCTGGAAAATTCGTATTATTATAGAAAGTTGTTCATAGTGGCTAATATCTGGTGTCCAAAATGACAGAAAAATATGTTGAACTTTTTATCAACTTTTTATTTTAATTTTTACCTCTTGCGTCATCATGGAAATCAACGAGTTTTGATTATTATTTCGAAGTTAATGGACATGTGTTTCGTTGTCTTTAATATGACGTACATGTTCAGAGATAACCGGATCAAATTTCGTCTACATTTCTATAATGCCTTTTACCATTATTTTTCCCATATAAGATATCCGAACATCCTACGAAAGCATCATTATTTTTAGCTAAATACTGTATTGCAACAAGAACTCTCAGTAAGACATTACGCCAATGGACTTTTCCTTTTTCGACCATTCCGATATGCTCATTATCAATTGTATTACATTTACTGACTCTAGCTTTAAGTTTAAACCAAACTTACGTACTTACGTAATAATTGTTCGCTTGTCGAAACTATACCGTTGCCAGTACTCGTGGTGCTCGTGTATGAAGAAAATAAAAATAACAGTAATCTTCCGTATTCTTCTTTTTCTGGCTTTTACGACTCTCTAAGATTCTTAGCCGCCAATACAGCATCGCGCCACCTATCTCTGTCAAGCACCATTTCCCTCCATGCGACTATTCCCATTTTCCTTAGATTTTCTTTGACAACATCGATCCATCTTTTCCTGGGTCTTCCCCGGGGTCTCTTCCTTGTGGTTTCCATTCTAGTACTAGTTTAGTAGTATCGCATTCCCCCCTTTTCATGATGTGTCCAAGCCACTGTATTCTTTGCCCTTTGATGAAACTGGTTACTGGTGGAATGTTAACCATGTCTAGCAGTTCCCTGTTGTACCTTCATCTCCAATTACCTATTAATTCATCAGATGGGACCGCAAATTCTTCTCCAAATTTTGTTCTCGAAAGTCCTAAGCCTTCTTTTAGTTAGCTTAGTTGTTGTCCACGCTTCTCAACCGTTTGTGAAGGTTGGTCTAACTATCGCCGTGTACAATCTAACTTTGGTTTTTCTAGAGAGGCATTTCTAATCTTCCGTATGCTATTGTAAAATACTATATATACAAATTATAAAAGAAGTAACACAACGACGGTAATAATAATCGTTATCGTCGTCGGCGACCCACGTATCACTACAACAAAGACAAACAAAAATAGAAAAAAAATGATAATAATATTCGAAATAATCTAATGAAGAGATTATGTGTAGTATTCGGTTGAATCCCAATTCGTTAAATTTAAAAATAACTCGTTTGATATAGATGTCGGTAAAAGAAATAATAATATGCATTATGTATAAACCTCACAGTTCTTCTTCTTATCGTGTCCGGTGGTTAAACTGTCTTTAAAATAGGTAAAATATGGATGTAAATGTGTTAAATATTTTGCTTCATCCAGTGGATGGCTATTGATATAGCATTTTCGTTGGCTAACGCCAAATCGTCAGTTGTGCATCCTGGTGGGACAAGGGAGCATTTCATTAGGTGTTCATCAGATTGNCTACTCCGGCTCTTAGCCTGTTTATTGTTTTCCATAAAGGCCATGGTAGGTTTCCACCTGGTGGTAGTCGTTCATCAGGTAGGACAGGTGATTTAGCTCGTAGCTTTCTCCATTTGCGTATTCGAAGTTGGTCGGGAGGCTCTTGGATCGCATTTGTGCTAGCGATAAAACTTCTTGATTTAAGTCTTCTTTGGGGCTCTAAATAACCATACATGGGATGCCTTTGGTCGATAGTTTGTTTTGTCCTTTTTATACATGTGGCCACATATCTCCGTATTTCTGGTGGAGCAATTCCCGCTAATGGATATATATATATATATTTTAATGGCGTAGCTTTGAGACATCCAGTTATCAGCCTACAGGTTTCATTCAATGCCGTATCAACGTGTTTAGTATGTTTGGACTGGTTCCACACTGGGCAAGCATACTCGCCACTAGAGAAGCATAGTGCCAGTCCTGTAGTGCGAATTGTGTTTGGTGTGGCACCCCATTTACTACCTGCTAGTTTCTGTAGGAAGTTATTCCTTGTTTGGACTTTCATTTTTGTTTTTCTACACTGCTCCTTAAATGTGAGGGACTGGTTCAATGTAACTCCTAGGTAAACTGGCTGTTCTGTGTTTTTTAATATTTTTCCAAGCCACTCAACTTTTAATTCCCTTTTTGCCTCACGATTTCGGAGGTGGAAACAACATATTTGAGTCTTATCCGGGTTTGGTGTTGGTTTCTTGCATAATACGTTGTTAGTTCTTGGAGAGTTTTTGTGAGCTTTCGTTCGACTTCTTGGAATATTATGTACTGTGCTGCTATGGCCAAGTCGTCTGCGTTTAGAAAGTGCCTTGTTTCTTCTATGATTGGTTGGTCATTTGTGTATATATTAAATAGCATGGGTGCCAGTACGCTACCCTGTGGTAGGCCATTTCGCTGATTTCTTCATCTGTTCCATTTATTGTTTAGCGTGACTGTAAACCGTCGATTGTGTAGCATAGAAGATATTATTTGTACAAGGTGCCAGTCATTTGTGCATTTATATATCTTTTTTACTCTATATGATGGGCCCAAGTTAGTCTTTTATCTAATGTAAGACCAAAGTATTTAACTGAAGGAGAGGATGGGATTGGATCACCGTACAGAGTTACCTCAGGGGTAAGAGCTGGTCTAAGCGTAAAGGTGGTGTGTATAGACTTGCTATGGTTTAATTTAAATCTCCATTTGGTATACCAATTCTCCATAAGGTCTAGGTGAGTTTGAAGGTTTACGGAAGCTATGAATGGATTGTCATTCATAGATAAAAAGACTTTCACTGAACAACCGCTTTCATATCCTCAAACCTCTAGTCTCTAATAAACACACATTCCTTCATCTCAAACTCCTCATCTACAAAACACTACTGAAACCAATCTGGACGTACGGGATACAGCTATGGGGAAGTGTAAAAAAGACAAATTTAAATAAAATTCAATGTTTTCAAAACATTGCGCTAAGGAAATTAATAAATGCTCTCCCATACATATCTAACCATACTCTACATACAGTCCTAAAATTAAAAACTATCCACGAGGAAGCCAAACACTTTTACAAAAGATTACACAACCGTCTTTCCTCCCACTCAAATCCTTTAATTAAAAACATTTCCTCCCTTTCAATCCCCGGCAGCCCTCCTAGACGTTTAAAACACAAATGGTGTTACCTGTTACAAATTTCAATATAGAAATAAAAAAAAAAAAAATTAATTAAAAAAACTAATTAAATATTATATAATTCATTTACATTTCTATATAACTATCAACATTAAAGTGTCATCATTGGGTGGCTTCTTTACTCACTTTTTGTATTTTGTATACTCATGTTATCTGTACCTTATCATATATGCTTATTATGTCATTTGATATAGATTGTATATTTCGACTCAAAATAAAAAAAAAAAAATATATATATCTTTTTTAGTAGTAGGTTGTGATTCACCGTGCCATACGCTGCAGATAAGTCTACAAGAACGACTCCTGTTACCTTTTTGTTCTCATAGCCATCTTCAATATGTTGGCATAAGTTTAGTACTTGTCCTGTGCAGGACTTATCAGGCCTAAAACCAGCTTGTTCGGTGATGAGTTTTCTTTCAAATTGTTCTTTTATACAATTAATAATCATTCGTTCATACAATTTGAACGTATGGCAAAGTAGAGATATAGGTCTATAGCTTTTAGGGTCCTTGTAATCTTTGCCTGGTTTGGGCAGGGCCACTACCTTTGCCTTTCTCCATGTTTTTGGTACCAAGGCATTTTCGCGACAGGAGTTTAGGAAATTTAACAGCCATTGTTTTGTTTTTGTGTCGAAATGTTTTATCTGTTCTGTCATGTCATCAGGCCCTGGTGCTTTTCATCTCTTTTAGGCTCACGTGTAATTCGTGAATAGTAAAATCAAGTCGGAAGCTATTTTTCTCATTTTCTCGATCTCTGATGAGTTTTTCTTTTTTATTTATGATTTCTGATTTTCCAGATTTTCCGTTTAGGAGTAATTGTGTAGCTACGTGATTTGCTGTTACATTTATATCATTCATGTGTGTAACGGGATCTCCATTAAGCTTCTTTATCAATCGCCATGCTTTTTTGCTATTTTTCGTCATATCTGTGTTTTCTATAAGTTCGTGCCATCTGTCATTTCTATCTTTGCATAAAAGCTTTGTTAACGTTTCTCCTTTCATAATTTTTTCTTCACTAAATGGATATGTGGTAAAAGAGTTTTCATATTCCTTCTTTATCTTACTGGTTTCTTCCGTCATTCCACATACATACCGTTCCCTGCAACCTCGTGGTATGTGTAATCTAGAGATCTTTTTCACTTTTTCTACAAATAATTCATAATTTTTTGGATTTGGGTCTAGATTCCATACTTCCTTATCTACCGTTTCTCTAAATTTTTCCCACTTCTCTTTTCTGAAGTTGAACCGTCTTTTAAATGATACTGTTTGTAATCTCACTACTTCTGTGACACTTACCATTAGGGCTCGGTGTTGAGTGTTTGGTATGGGATCGCATACGTTTTTTACGGCTTGAGTGTTAATTTTGTCACTGATAAAAATTAAATCTGGATTGTAGCCCTTTCTCCATCGGCCGCTATTGAAAGACGGGGAAAGTTTTGGGTCATGAATCAGATACAACCTCTCAGCTTCAGCCCAGTTTTCCACATTTTTTCCATTTTGGTCATTTTCTAGGTATTCCCATATGATATTATGGCTGTTGAAATCACCAAGAACTATTTTTGTACCACAATTTTCGAAATGAATTGGTTTTTCGAAGGTGAAGTCTATGTTCGGTGGTTTATACACCGAGGTAACTGTACAATTCCACACCTATACTGTTAGTATTTCGATCTGATTGTTGTGACTAGTAGATGCGCTTTTAATCACTAGTCCTGGTTTGGAGTATATTGCACTTCCGTATTTTGAGTGTGGTAACTCGATGGCAATATTCATTCCCGGTACTTTTGGACGAGGGCTAACCTCATCCCGGTGCGTCTCTTGAACACATAGAACGTCGCATTTCTCTTTTTCACAAAGATGTGCAAGAAGTTCACCTTTGGTTACTGAGAAACCCTCTATGTTTTGTGTAATTACTTTAATTGCAAGTCCCTGTTCAGCACATCCAGGAGAGTTCTCATACTATGCAGATATTCTATGTTATGTTAAATAACATATAATGTTCTATATTGTCAATTTTATATTACATATGTCGTAGTCTAGTAGTGCTACCTACCTATTGTTATCCTGGAGATCACGAGTTTAAACTCGTGTTCTGTAATTGCATTTGTTTTTCTCATTTTATCTAAACAAGGGGAAAAAGGCATTTTAAGTGTCTAAATCATCACTTGCTCGAACTACTTTAATCGAAAATTACCCCTTGATTTGTTGAAAAAACTTTTACATCAGAAATCTTGCTCCAGTGTGTCAAGTATAGCTCATTTTCTGAAAGTAAATTCATCTAAATGGTACTTTAGGGAGGTCATTTTTTGATTTTTCAAGTGGTTTTCATGATATCTGAAAAAAACTTCTTTAAAATGTCGGAAAACGGAAAATTTACGAAATTTAAGTCTTAGTAAAAACATATTATGGCTTTTTTTTCTGTGTAAAATTTTCCTACCAGTAATTTTGCTCTGATCTACAATGATAGCACTTTTTCTGAAAGGAAATGTGACTGTAGTGGTACTTTAAGTAGTTCATTTTTTGATTTTCTCATACATTTTCCCAATAAATGAAGAAAACCGGAAAAGAGCATAAAAAAAAGTGCAATGTTAAACAAACATTATGAAAGAAAATAAATAATACATATTATGTTAATATTTCGCGATAATGTGAGATAAATAATGTTGATAAAGCAATACTATTAACCGAACTCCGTTCAGAATCATTTTTCGTTAAAATGGTTAATTGTTGAGTATAAATATACATTAAATTTCTCCTCTACCTTCTAAATTTTTTCTAATTATAGTTGAGCATACATTTTTTTTTATTTTTAGTGTGAATAAATGGTTGTTCTTCTACATCAGCGTTTAATTATTGCTGATCGATGCGACCTCCAGGTTAAACGCTGCCTAAGATTATCGTCCGTCGAGTTTATTACTACTCTCAAAATGTTAGGTTGTTCAATCTTAAAAACTCCATATTCTTCATTTTTGTGCTACGATTTTGAGTATTTTTTCTTAATATTATAATATGAACTTTTTCTTCTTATAATATTACGTAGAAAATAATAAATAATACAAAAAAAAAAAACCTTTCCAGTCAGGAGCGTATAGAAAAAAATGTTTAGGTAGGGGAATAAGGCATACGATTTTAATTTAACTTAGTATAATATACGACGGATACAAATAATTAGCTTTATTTATAGTACTTCTGTAAAATGTTAAAAATGTTAAAAATGTTAAATTTAGGTGTTTAAACCTAAAATTAAAAATATATAAATAATTTGTGTTTTACTTAGATTACGTTATAGATGAAGCAATATCGAATAATCGAATGCAACATTTTTACTTGGAAGTATTGAATAACATTAATCAAACGATTCAAATAAGTCGAAGACACAATGAAAACGAAGTTATTGCATGGAATGGTACGGAAAGTTTACCCTACAGTGGAGTTTTGGAAAAATATGTTCAAACTGATTAGTTTTTTAAATAACTAGCTGAGAAACGGCAGATATTCAATGCATTATCAATTCTCTACCTTGTTGGGCTATGACAGTAGTTTAAGTGGTACATGTTAACTGTTGCGGAGGACTCAGAATTTATTAGTTAGACTAGTAAATAACGTGCCCGACAGTGGGTTTAAAATTACAATTCACTTTGTTGTAAATGAACTTAAATAATATAAAATTGATAATAGTATTTATAATATATAATTGTATATTTATTTTATGAATAGTAGAAGTCATATATTAATTCTATAATTCTATATATATATAATTTAGCAGTGTTCGTACAGTGATTTGAAATGCATTTGAAATATATTTATTTTATAAGTTAAGTAACCTTTAATTATAGTTACCCTGTACTTACCATTTTTGAATTTTAAGTCTATAAGAAATATTAAGTATACATTAAAAAAACTTAATG
Source organism: Cinara cedri (assembly GCA_902439185.1). NCBI lineage: Eukaryota > Metazoa > Arthropoda > Insecta > Hemiptera > Aphididae > Cinara > Cinara cedri. The sequence goes on from CABPRJ010001517.1 coordinate 24,036, forward strand.
TACGCATGCAATGTCGACAGTCCATATGCAAATTTACCGTTACGTGTAATCACTAATTTTAAATTGTTAATTTTTTTCTGTGAAGTTTTATAAATGTAATACGACTGGATTCGAGTATTTCCAGTCATAGTTTTACATACTTTACCGTCGACCATGGTGTTGACTAATTTGTGATTCACATTAAAATGTTTTCTATAAAAACACTAACTTCACTCACATGTGAAAAACCGGGAAAATGTACGAAATGTAGGTATTAGTTGAAAAATATTTCGGCCTTTTTTGTTTTGAACAACTTTTCTCAAGTAATTTTACTTAGATTTACAATGATAGCACTTTTTCTCTAAGTAAATCTGACTGAAAAAGTACTCTAGAAATGTTATTTTTGGATTTTCTCAGAAGTTTTACAAACTAATAGGAAAAAAGGAAAAAAGGGAAAATCGATACCTTAAAAAAATATTATTAAAGAAGATGAATAATTAAATAAGCATTATATAACTATGATAAGACACATACATATTACATTGTTGACTAAGCATCACTATCAACTGAACTCAATTAAATTACCTATAACAGTGACTGCGCCTGTCACCAATATCCTAGGATGTCTTTTATATAATTATTTTTATATTCTTATCATTGTAGATCCTATCTGAAGTAATATAATGGTATATGAAAGGAGCGTGCATATTAATAGAACAGTTTCTTGGAAAGGAATATATTTTCTTTGTAGATATCATATATATGAGCTTGTATTGAGATGCGCTTTTGAAGGGTCTACTTCAGGTTCTACTCTTTTATTCTCTTTATATTATTATTCTCTTCTACTCTTTATGCGATTCCACTCTTCAAAAAATTTCAAGATAATTTGAATAAACTTGACACTGACAAATTCAACCCGGGTACAGATCCTTATGTAAATTTTTTTTTTTTTTTTTTTTTTTTTTTTTTTATTTAANGTACGTTTTAGACGCCTTCTGGGGTCACCAGGAATAGTGTTGGTAGATAGTTCGGTAATCAGGGGATTACGATGGCTGTGGAACTTGGAGTGTGTGCGTTTGTAGAAAGTTTTTGCAACGTTTTGAACTGTTGGAATAGCTAGATCTTTATGTAGAGTGTCGTTAGATACAAAGTAGGGAGCTTTGGTTATTTGGCGGAGACATTTAGATTGGAAGATTTGAATTTTATTTAAGTTGGACTTTTTGGCTGCCCCCCAGAGTTGGATACCGTATGTCCAGATTGGTTTGAGTAGGAGTTTGTATAATAGTAGCTTGTTTTTTAAGTTGAGATGTTGTGATGTGAGGAGATAACGTAATTGTCGAGAGCGATTATTTAAGGCAAGTCTTTTGTTGTGGGTGTGAGTTGCCCAAGTTAACCTGCGGTCTAAATGTAAACCTAGGTATCTAACATTTTGGGCGGTTGGGAGAGGTACATTGTTGAGGAAGATGGGCGGGCAGACTATTTGCCTTAGAGTGAACGTATAATGGATGGATTTTGTTTCATTAATTTTTATTCCCCAGTCTTTATACCAGGTTGATAAGAGATTGAGGTGATTTTGTACGAGGTTTGAGGCTATTTCGGGGTCGGAATGGATCGCTAGGAGCGCCTTGTCGTCAGCAAAATCACCAATTGTAGTGTTGGGGGTGGTAGGTTGATCTGAGGTGAATAAATTGAAGAGTAGAGGTGCTGTTACGGAACCTTGAGGTACCCCTGCGTGGATAGGTGATACTTCGGATAAGGAGAAGCCAGATCGAACGGAAAAATGTCTGTTTTCTAAATAGGATTTAAATAATAGGAAATAGTAGGGTGGAAGAATAGATTTGAGTTTGAAGAGTAGGCCTTCGTGCCAAACTCTGTCGAATGCCTGTGATACGTCGAGGAAGGCAGCTGTGCAAATAAGCTTTTTCTCAAGAGTGTACGATATTTTATCCACAAGACGATGGACTTGGTGTATTGTAGAGTGGTTATGACGAAATCCAAATTGGGTATTAGGTATATTGGCTTCAATGATAGGAAGGATGCGTTTTAGGATAATTCGTTCAAAAATTTTAGAAAATAGTGGAAGAAGACTAATGGGCCTGTATGATTCGGGAGAGTCGGGAGGTTTGCCAGGTTTGGGGATCATAATGATGATTGAGAATTTCCAAAGAACAGGGAAGTATGACAGTCTAAGTATAGAGTTGAAAATGTGTGTTAAGAGAAGTAAGGTTTTTTTGGGGAGTTGTGTAGCTACCTCAGCTGTGATTAGGTCATAGCCTGGGCTTTTGTGGCGAGGGGAGTTTTTTATCGCATATTCAACGTCGCTAGGTCGAATATGTTTAGGTGGGAGAGTCATGGGAAGAGGGTGAGAGAGAGAAAGGTTCACTTTTTCGATTTGAGAAGGAGTGAGAATATTGTTGTGGGGTTGGAAGGTAGAGTAGAGATGATGTCGAAATATGTTGGCTTTATCTAGGTCAGTGACAGCCCAAGTACCATCGGATTTTTTTAGTGGAGGAACAGATTGTTTTGTTCGAAGGATTTTCCTTGTTGTTTGCCAAAGCGAGTTGTCAGTAGACGAGAGGGAGACGAGACGTTTGGTGAAATTATCTGATCTAATAGAGGCTAAGAGTCTTTTAAGTTTATTTGTTAAATTGTTAAGTTTGCGTTTGTCCGAGGGATATTTGGTTCTCTGCCAAGTTGCACGCGCTCTCCGTTTGTCTGAGATTAGTATTCTTATATGTAGGGGAAGATTTATGGAGGAGTTTGTATTTGGCATTGGGGAGGAGGAGGACCAAGCAGCTTCTTGTATAGACTTGGTTAGGAGGTGTACGGCTTCATCGATATCGTTTGGAGATTTTAAGCTGATTTTGAGGTTACATTGATTATCAAGGGAAGATTTGAATTTTAGCCAGTCCATTTGGCCTAGGATGAGGCTTGGTTGTTTTGGTTTAGCAAGAGGGGCAGAGTCAATTGTTAGGAGGATGGCTGAATGGTCAGAATAGAGGTCGTTGAGATTAGTTGTTAGGCTGTGGAAACTATTGGGAATTTTAGATATAAATATGTCCAAAATGTCTGGCCTTTTTCTGGGTGAAGTGGGCCAGTATGTCGGGGATGGGGGAGAGTGTACTTTGTAGTTACGATTTTGTGTTGTGAGATGAAGTAGGTTACCACGGGGATTGTTTACGCGACAGCCCCATTGTAAGTTTTTAGCATTTAGATCACCTCCTATTATAAATTTATGACCAAGAGTAAGGAAGAAGTCGTTGAATTGGTTTAAGGTTATTGTGTGGCGTGGTGGACTATATACTGCAAATATATTTAGAGGGGTGTTGTTAAGTGTTATTTGTATGCCACTGGCTTGAATGTGGTCCGTTTGGAATTGCGGGAGAGGAAAGAATAGTAGGGAAGATTTTACTATGATGGCGGCTCCCGCGTGTGCGGTGCCATCAGGGTGGTTGGTTTTGAAGATTTGGAACCCAGGAAGGTAGAAGTGTGTTGAATTGATGAAGTGAGTTTCTGATATGAGTGCGATGTCGATTCTGTTATTTTGTAGTAAGGCTAAGAGTTCGTCTTTGTGTTTTGCTAGACCATTAGCGTTCCAATTTAGGATGAGGAGAGAGTGAGATGTTGCGTTATTATTTGACATTTTTGGTGTTAATGAGATTTGAGAGGACGGTGGTGAGGAGAGAGATAAGAGGGTTTATTATAGATTTGAACTCGTCAAGGAATTTTAGAAGTGAGGATTCATTGTTGTTTGTGGAGGTGTTAGAGTTTGCGGACTGGTGACCCTCAGTTACATTAGCATACGTACGTGACCTGGGTGTGTTTTCGGATCCTGATTGTTGCTGTTGATACTCAGGATTGGTGTTGATGTTGAGGTTGAGATTATGAGGCGGTGGCTGCTGGGCTTTCTTGCTTGAGATGTTGTTGTTGTGTTTCCGGGAAATTGTTTGATATATTGCGCATCCCTTGTAGTTGGCTGGGTGTGCACCTTGACAGAGGCCGCATTTTGCTGGTAGATCGGGAGATTTTGTGCACGATGATGAAAGGTGGTTTTCTCCACATTTGACACATATAGGTGGGTAAGCGCAGTATGAGCGTGTGTGTCCGTAGCTTTGACAGTTTTGGCATTGTGGTATCTGACGTTTTTTGTGGGGCTCTTCTATTTTTACTTTTGTATGCAAAATAGAAGTAATAGAGAAGATATCGGTAACGTTTTCTCCATTAGGGTCTATGTCAATAAAGAACATGGGCAGCGAAGTTTTGGTTTGGTGGTGTTTAACATTGGTGACATTTCTCACCGTGAAACCTATTTCTTCTAGAGCTGTTGTTATATCAGATTCTGGAGTTGATGGATGTAGGTTCCTTATGACTGCTCTTAGAGGTTTGTCGGATTGGAGCTGGTAAGTGTGGTACTGTGCATTGATTTCTTTCAATAAGTGAATGATTTTTCTGTAATTGTCTGGGGTATCAGTTTGGACTTTTAGATGAGTTGGTGTCGATTTACACGAGAAGGTGTTTGGACCGATAGTGTGTTTAAATTGGTTTAGCAACCCCATGTAGTTAAGTACCCCTTTAATGAAAATGGGTGGAGGCAAAATTGTTTTTGGTGTATTGTTGGTGGTATTCAGTTGCTTCTCGTTTTGATTATCAGATATGACGTCGAGGTTTTCGATAGTGGACTCGTCTACAGATAGAACGCTAAACCTGTTTGGCGTGACGAACGATTTCGCTTTCTTAATGGCGGCTGTATAGGATGGAGATTGCGGTGGAGTGGACGATGTCGATAAGTTACGTTTATTTTTATTTTTGTTTTTGTCATCATTATTTTTACTGATTATTTGGTTATTGACAATTTTAATCGGGGATACGGTTCTGGAAGTCATATCGCCAATGTTATCGGAGTCCAAAGGTCACCGCGCGCGACGGTGCCTGAGGCCGGTTTGTGTTTTACAAAGTATGTTTCGCAGTAGAGGGATGTGTTGTATTTAGATTAATTTATAAATAATTAAAATATTTGACGATGTTACTTGATTTGGAGAAGTATTTATCACGTGAGTTGATCAGCTAACAAGTTTGTATCAGGAGTGTCAGGTATTTCGTTGAATGAGATGAAAAATAGAATTTTCAGTTCAGTAATTATGTAAATTTGATACTAATTAATGTAAAAGATCAAATTCTTGAGTTTGCACAAAATATGTCTAAAGAAAAACAGTTTAGGGAAGATTATTTCTCCCGCTATTGGAACTTTCAATCATTTTTCTTGGTGGATCTCAATACGAGGAGTATCATTTTGAGTACTAGGAGCTTGTCATCCTCCTCACTGAATGGCCAAGGAAATTTATTGTCTTAAAATTTTCATTTTTCGAAAGCAATTCAATATGACGTTGACAATAGAAAGTACGTGTCGTGATACATGTATTTTTATTATTTTTATTTCCATAAAAAGATGGTTTCGTTCGCACATTACTACAGAAGCCCCGTATCAAGATCTTTTATTTATTTAGAGCCTCATTGAATATAAAGATATTGATTATTGAGTTGTACGGGCATCAATTTTACTTCAATCAAACTTCCGGAATTTTAATTTTAACGGTTTATCCAATTAATACAATTGGCATTTTCTTATTTGATATTTGCTTCCTTTTTTTTGCTTATTTTTGTAGATCAATATGTGATTCTTCCCGATGTTACTTTATTTTTTATGTCCACGCCGGTATTATATTTACTACGTTCCTTATTTCTACACATTTAATTTCTCCAGATGTCTTTACTTCGTCATCAGGCTTCTTATCGATTTAAACTTCTTCATCTATCTCATCAACTTCAACTATATTTGCCTTTAGTTCTGTAAGTGCTGCCTCTAAATCCTCTTTTGTTTGTAGTCTTGGTAATACATTTTTGGAATAATTGAATTAGCTAATCCCATTTCCATTTTATTACCAAACATTGCTTCATATAGAGCGTTTGGTTACTGAAAATGTATAATTTATTCAAAACTTTAATTATACTATTACAATTATTATTTAATCAAAATTGTATTAAAAAAAAAAAAAAAATTATAAATTTTCATAATATTAAAATTTAACAGTTTAACAGTAGGTATTACAATAAAAAAAATGTTTTGGGTGTATTGAAATTTTTTTGACACGGCTCACATAATTTTGAATATAAATTTATAATCTCAATATTAACATTTTTGTATTTACTATTAATAGCATACGCAATACGATTTCCACCTCCGTGACCTGTTGCAATATGTACTTCATGAATAATTTCATACAAATTATCATAGCAAACATAGTAACGCATTTCTCCAGAGGCACTATTCATCGGAGCATATTATATAAATATTGTTAGTTAATACTAATGTAGTCGCGTTTTGTTTATCGAACGAGCAACATGCATGTATCACTCGCGAGTGCTCAATCTACGCGTTCGTTAAGAATATATTAACTATACATATGTCTTCGCCTTCGAAGGAAGTATCAAGTGACACATGGATGATCTAGGTTATATGCGTGCGGCGGCTGTAACCATATCTCGGAATGTCTGTGACGGGTCAGGTTTAAGTTGACCATGCAGTTATACTACAAATACAATAAGACAACGAAAAATTAACTAAGGTTGTGACCCAATTGCAAGCGAGCAATTCCCAACTACAGAGTGAATTACTAAATTTCCGAGTAATATTAATGATCCTAATAAAAATAAAAATCTAAACAGTACGAAAGAAAATGAAAATTCAGATAATAATTCAGGTATTAGTCCAAATAAAAAGACGCTAGAATTGATAGAAAATATTTATGACAAAAAAACTAAAGTATATAAACCACAGCTAGTGGTGTGAAAAATATACAAAACTTGTTTAGTAGACTAACTCGTGAAGAAGTTTCTGGCCACGAACAGCAGCCATTTGACTTAGTCCAATTATTAGATTAAGAATGTGGCTGCATCACTGGAAGTAAAACCCCACATAAGTTTTGTGTATATACAGTGGGTCAAAAAAGTCTCCGTAAACTGATGTTAGATTTTTTCCATTACACATAATGATAATTAAAAAGTCGAATAACTTTATATTTTTTACGACAATTTATTAGAAAACACATGAAAATTATGTTTTTAGAAAAATAAAGCATATATATTAATTATTTTATTATTTACGTGTATATTTATAAATAAATGTAGAAAAATAACAAAAAAGTTTCCGTACAACATAACATAAATATTTTTAACTTAATACAATATAATAATTATTAACACTTTATTATAATTAATGGTCAGTTGGTCCTCCTTTAGCTTTAATTACTTCGTGCATATGCTTTTCCATTGATTTAACTAATTTTATTGTAACAGTAGGGTCAATACTGTTCCATATTTCAAGTATTGCATTTTTCAATTGATCTTTCTTTTGAGTTTGATAATTTTTTAGACGTCTACCCATTTCATCCCATAAATGTTCTATCAGATCCATGTCTGGTGATTGTGGAGGTGTGTTAAGTTGCTTTGTCACTCGGTACAACAACTATTCTTTAACTTTTTTTGCGTTATGTTTTGGGTCATTATCTTGTTGAAAAATAAACGAATTGCCAATGTTTAGTTTTTCAGCACTGACATGCAAATCATTTCACAAAATGTTTAAATATATATTTTGATCCATAATTCCATCGATAAATACCAAATTACCAACACCAGTAGCGCTCATGCAGCCCCAAACTAATACATTACCACCTCCATGTTTTACTGTTGAGCATAAATTTTTGCAATCCAAATGGTCTGTGGCACAACTTTTATATTATAGTCAGTATGTCAATCATACCTGCCAGTTTGGGTGCACTGGTTTTTGGTTCCATCACAACTGTCCTTAGAATGGCCCTCTTTTTATTTGAATTTAATGTTTGGAGACGACCAGTACGTTTTCGATCTTCAAAAGAACCAGTTTCGTTGTATCGGTTTATAATATATTGTACAGTGGAGTGCGATTTTTTTTATTGTTTGAGCAATATTTCTGAGAGAATTCCCATCTTCTTATTGAACTACTACTTTATGAACAGAAATCGGTATTTCCATTGTTCAATGTAAATAAATGAATAAAACGTACAGTACGACTGATGGCTAGATACCTACTGTCACGTTCATCATGCTCACCGGGTTTTATCGTTAGATTATGTTGCCAGACCATATTATTGTCTTAATTTATGATAGAACTCTCAATATCATGAGTTTTTCCTATCTCATCACTATTTTTATCTAATATTCATATTATGTACGGAAACTTTTTTGTTGTTATTTTTCTATATTTATTTGTAAATACACGTAAATAATAAAATAATTCATTTATATGCTTTATTTTTCTAAAAACATAATTTTCATGTCTTTCCTAATAAATTGTCGTAAAAAATATATAGTTCTTCAACTTTTTAATTATCATTATGTGTAATGGAAAAAATCTAACATCAGTGTACAGAGAATTTTTTGACCCATTGTATATATTGCATTGTATGTATAAATACTTCTATTGATTAGTTATTAAAATAAAAAATAATAATTAAGAATATAACAACATTATATTATAACCTCTAAAATTATTCCCATGGTAAGTTAATATCAGTGTTATAAATCAAAAAAATACACAATGCTTTTACAGAAAATAACAGAATAAAGGTTAACTACAAAATCAAGTACGCCATGTACGCTTCTATCGAAAATATATGAAATACTCGCACAATTGTTCACAAAAATTAGTAGAATAGGTCCCCGACCTATAGATCGCACGGCACGATTACAAAACGTGCCGCCGTCGATACTCCCACCACCCAGTCATCGCCGGACGGACCGCTTAAATACCGGCCGACCGGCCGGCTAATCATCATTCGTGACGAGTCTATCGACTTGTTCATACAACATATTTAGTGCCGGTCTACACTATCTGTTTTCAACGGACCACTGAACCGGTCATAGGTAATTATGTATAATAGATGGGCAACTCCTGTGTTAAGAAAATTGGTCGTGTAGTTACCGCTTTCAGTGGCTGTGTATATTAGTACTGTCATTACTGATCGTGGCGGCTACTGTTATTCATAGTAATAATATATTATTACCATAAATAAGATTATAGTATAGATAATAGGAAATAATACGATTAATTTTTATTTCCAAAAATTTCACTTTTTAAACCATCGTGCTTAGTTCTAACTCACACGGACCACTTTTGAACCAATTTTTTGTGGTCTAGCTATCGCTGACGCAACCACACTACGACCACAAATAATTTATTAATATATGACCTACCTAGACCTTACCTTTTACTGGCCACTGTAAAAAATGGATTCCGACGAAGAAGCACTGTTGTTAACACTTTTGTTACGCAGAAGACGTTGTCGAAAACCAAAAGAATATTGGATAAATCCCAATATTGAAAATCGGGATGAAAGTCAGTTTTATTTGTTGTACAATTCATTAAAAATGTACGATGATACATTTTTTAATTACTCCAGGATGAGTATGAGTACTTTTGATTATTTGTTAAGTGAGCTAACTGAAAGCATACAACGAAGCGATTCAACCATGAGAAAAAGTATAAAAGCTGACGAACGTCTCGCACTTAAAATAAGGTAAATTATACTAGTTGCATACCAAATTATTAAGTACATATTATATTATTGCAAATTAACTATTTATGTAAATATCATAATTTTAATTGACAATATTTAATATAATTGAATCGTGATCATTATCGGTGGCCTGAGATGAAATGCTGTCTGGTGAACTTGATTGAGTGTAGGTTGGTGAGATTTCTGGTATACTCACTGTTGTAGGTATTCGAAATGGAGACAGTTCGGTATGGTTCAGATATTTTTTGTGTGGATACATCGGGTATTGGCCTGTTTCATACTCGGTCGTGTTATAACTATGACTTGGTGTATTATCCAAACGTCTACCAAACAACTCATAATTATAATTTTGAGTATTAGGTTGACTATATTTTTGAATTACACTCATTATTTCAATTTGAACTTTTTCGATTAACATTAATATGTAAATTGAGGTAGAAAATAAAATTATTACAAATAATGACAATGAGCTAATTAGCAATGAAACGAATATTGAAATAAGGGAAACTTAATTGACAAAATAAAACAAATTACAAAAAATAACAATAACCAGTTTGTTTGAACTAAATAAAAACCTTGTTGGAATTACTTCAGTTTCAGAATGATCTGAAGTTTCTGTTTTCTTAGAAAAAGTAACTGGAATCAAACCAACATCGAGGTCAAGAAAAAAACGTCCAATAACAAACAGATCTTAAATGAATCCAAGTAGATCAACCATTAAATAGCGAAATAGCATCCAATAAAGATGTTTAGGAGAAATATTAAAAACAATACGGCCAATGTAAAATCGCATTTAGTTTAAACTTTTAATAATTTATTATTTTTTTTATTTATTATAATAAATTATTGACGAACCATTTTGCTCACAGCTCATCTCCATCTATACATATTTTTTTTTATCCGATTACTTTATTTTTATTTTTTCTATTATAAACTATAAAAACAAATTATTTAAAATCATAATGTCAACTCATTTGGTCTGTGTCTTTATGATGAAAATACTTTGAAATTTAAATTAACCATGCTACCATATAATGTTATATTACTATAGTCGAGGAACAAAAAGTGGCCGCTGGTGGTTGGTTATAATATTAACAACGTATTTTTTTTGTCAAACAGTGGTTCTTCAGTTGTCACTACCATTGTCAGTCACTTGCAGACGTTTGGAATGCATTAAGTTGAACCATAAAATATTAAAATATTAATGAATAATCAAATCATACAAAATCTTATAAACATGCATTAGCCTATAATATGTTCAAAAAAAAATTACAATGGCATGTACTTGACATTATTTTTAAGGATATAGGACAATACATAAAAAATAGTCCCACAAAAAAGAGTACGTATGGTTATCATACATATAATGCATTGTTGAAAGAGCAGTACTATTAATCAAGGTTCGTTCAGAATCATTTTTCTATACCAAAGATTAATCATTCCGTACAAATATACATCCCCCTCTATATCTTACTTTCTAAATATATCACCTAAATTATTATGCGAAGCATGTCCGTATCTTTAGTTTATGTTATCGTGTATAAAATTGATGGAATTATGAATTATTATTATTTTAAGATAGTCCTCATCAGTAGATTAACAGTAACCGAAGACAGTAAACGTTGTTTTCAATTCTTAGGCGTGTTTTGGCGAAGTAAACTGTATAGTAAATAAGTTTATGATTATAGAATGCGGTAAGAAAACGGTTACTGGAACGCTAAAACGCCAATATGAACATTTTGTTTACTGAAATATAATCGAATTCCGACGTTTCAAGTCGATTCTGTATACCTTGACGACTCCAGATAAGTCAGGGATTGACGATTAATCAACGGTGACGTATATATTTAATTATTTTGCAGCATTTTAGGGTCCAGGTTTCAACTTTGATTGTTCATATTTACAAGTTCATAGTGTTCAAGTATTAAATGTATTTGAAAAAACTTACTTCTTTTGGGACTATCCATGGTGATTTGTAAAGTATATATAACAATGAAAATTATAATTAATTAATGCAAAATATCAGTAAACTATAGGTAGTTAATAGGGTACGTATTCGTTGCAGTAAAAAAACGTAATACTAACTTTATGAAATTGCAACACATACTCGTATGTCTATGTCATGTAAGGAGGGTTCACAAAATACTGTTATTTTTTTGCATGCGGAATAGTCATGTTACAGTAGACCATTACAATAAACAAGATTGGGAATCAACGAATTGTTTATGAGCCTGGTACAAATAGTGTTCAATCAATTTCTTTATTAGATCCAAAAAATATATTTTTATCTTCACTACATATAAAACTGAGTTTAATTAAAAATTTTGTGAAAGAAATGGGTAACACAAATTCTGAAGGATTTCAGTACCTTAAAGAAAAACTTCCAAAGATAAGTGTAGCTATATTTCAATAATAATAATATTTCTTTCAAGAAAGCATGGCAGGCTTTTATATGGACTTGTAATAACTTTTTGGGGAATCACAAAACGCTTACATATAAGGATGGAATTCAAAATCAATTAAATGCGTATTATAAACTTGGATGACGAATGTCATTGAAAATTAATTTTTTATATTCACACCTCGATTTTTTTCTGGAAAACTTAAGTATGGTAAGTGATGAACAAGGCGAACGGTTTTATTAGGACATCCAGTTTAAGGAAACAATTTGCTTTTTTAATTTAATTATTTAATTATAAATATTTTTTTGAATTTATTTATAGCATAATATGTTCATGTAATTTTAACCATTGAAAAAAACAATTAAAATAAACATTTAATTTAGTAATTTTATTTTAAAATATATGCTTTATCTTTAAAAAATGAAATAACTATAAGTAAAAGAATAATGGTGATAGAAAAAAATCTAATTATAAATTTAAAATCAGCACAAACAATTGGTTTAAAAAAATGTATATTCTACTGTGTTTTAACTGTTATATGACATTCACATTCGATGGAAATTGTATGTATATTTTTCTCCGTGTTAGTTAAAAACAATTATACATTTTAAACAATATTCACGTAATTTAATCCAATATATAAGAAAAATAAATAAAATGAACTAATATTCATAGTTCATAATCATCTTTATAACGATAAGAAATGGCATTTTTTTATTTTTATTTTTTCTTGTATTGGTAAGTACCTATATAAGAGAGGGTTGCATATAGTTAACACTTTAACACGTTCACCTTCGCCCGCATATTTCTAATCTATTGCCACACGCCACGTAAATTCTGATAATCATTATATACGTGACTATCCGTAATCGGCGGCGGCCACTGCCTATATGAATTAAGGCAGTGGCCGGCGCCGATCACGT
>CABPRJ010001518.1:0-35406 GCA_902439185.1 Cinara cedri
AGAACAGAAAAAATTAATAAACATAATGTCCCGCAAACTGGATCGGACCGAAATGGAACGGAATTGTTTGTCGACAATATTTTAACGGATTCCGAAGCATTCCGATCGCAACCGCATGCGCACTGACACAAATATATTTACTTACTTTTGGTTATCATCGTTTTGTACTTAGTAGTTGTGTACACAATTAAAAGTCTGAAACAATAAATCTTTTTTATTATAAACATTTTAATATTTTTTCGATAAAAAGAACTTTGACACGAACAATAAAAATATATCAGATGAATATATTATTTGTGAAGTGCAGAAATATTCATTTACATAATTATAAAAATTAATATTTTTGTAAATCGTATACAAAAATTACTCGTTACATTAATATTACAGTTTTTCACGTGCATATTTTATTTTTTAAATTGAATATTAATAAATTAAAATAAAAAAAATATCCTTAAATTCAAATTAAAAATATTTATTATTAAATTATAATCAATTAAACATTATCTTCAGAAATAGTGACCCCAGCATTATTGCTAACAGTTTGTTTGCTGGTATACATTTTCGAATGTTTGTGTTTGTTTTTTGTAAATCGGGTTTTATATGCTCTAAAAATTGACAACATTTTTAAAACAGAGCTAGGATGAATATCGTGTCTTCTTCGTCACTACTTATATCATTCAGTATATTATATCAGGGGTTGGCAACTTGCGGCCCGCGTATTACATGCGGCCAATGTAGCGGTTTTATGCGGTCCGCGATTGCAATTTATAATTAGTATAAACATATGGAATATCACATTATGTTATTATCAACTAATAGTTGTTAGTTTATAATAACTGGCATTTATTATTTAATCTTACATTTTATCTACATGTTATCTACGTTTTGATTAACTTCAATACCCAAAAAAATATTTCTTTAGTAGTTTGGTATTATTGAATTTATTCTATATTGCAATCTTATTAGTTCTGCGTGTGATATTTTTATACCTATTTATGCTTTGGTGCTATGGCTGCTATACGAAAAATTACCGACGAGAATCGCATTTTCAAAGATTATTGGACAGAACGTTTTTTTTTTATCGAACGCAGTGGTAAGTTATTGTGTTTAATTTGTAATAAAAAAATCACAGATATGAAGGAATACAACGTTAGGTGACATTACGAAAATGAGCATAAGACAAAATTTGAGAACTCAACCGGTGAATTAAAAAAACCAAAATATAACTTTTCCAAATAGCCAACAAAATATTTTCAAATCTCAAAATATACGTAACGAGTCGTCTTTACGAGCAAGTTTTATAGTTGCTGATATGTTCGCAAAAAACAATCGCCCATTTACTGACGTGGAAATTTTTTAAACAATGCATGTTAGCAGTAGCCACTACCTAAAACTTCCTTGCAGGTCACGCGAAATTGGTAGAATACGCATCACTAAATGAGCGATTGTACGTATGCAGAATTCAAGACAGAAATATACAAACTATTAAAAATATACGCCAGGTATATGCCGTTTGGCGGTACTTCGTTAACGGGTTAGATCACTTATAAATAAGCTCGAAATTCCAATTTTCACCCATCGAAACACGAAAATCGAATATACATCAAATTACACAGTACGTATAGTGTGTAGGTAACTACACACTACTCCGTAGAGTTAAAAATATACACGATACGCGTTAAAAAATACGCACACATTTTTGTTTTCATTGTTAAAATTAATTTAATACAAAAACTGTAATAGTTGTGAAAAAATCGTATGTGAATCGTGAATACGTGAATCGTATGTCAACTACGAATATATTTTGTAAAATGTAATATTATCGTACTCCATGAATGGCATCGCGTTAAAATTAAAAATAATTACCTATAATATATTTTAATCTGATGGTTTTTATTGCCCTTTTCTAACACAATAATTTAAGTTTGAATGTAGAGAAGAAGCTTTTAGTTTTTCTATAAGATGATGTATTTTTTCGTTCTTTTTAGTATCTTAAAAGTTACAGAATTTTTGCTCAATGTTACTAAGACATTTTTTTCTTTTTCCGGTTTTTCCCGCTCTTTAAGAATACTATTCGGAAGATTAAAAACAGCATTCGTACTCATCGACCATATCCAAAATTCCGCGAAAATAGTTCATTGTCATTTTTTTTATTAATAATAAAAAATGAAAATATAATAATAAATCGTTATGTTTATTTATTTTTTCAAGCGCATATAACATGTTACTATCCATAAATTCGTTGAGTCACGAGTCACAAATTGATAGAAAAACCATTTTGGTATGGTTAGGTAACGGTGAGGCGGTGACAGCGGTGAAGATATTCCTTTAACTTACATCCTTTATAGATAAATTACCTCCTCCTATTGTTGCAAAATAATAATAAGTAATAATA
Organism: Cinara cedri; assembly: GCA_902439185.1. Lineage (NCBI taxonomy): Eukaryota > Metazoa > Arthropoda > Insecta > Hemiptera > Aphididae > Cinara > Cinara cedri. The sequence continues at coordinate 2,396 of CABPRJ010001518.1, forward strand.
ATAAGATACTTATTTTATACGATAGACAATGATACAACGATAGCAACAACAACTTAAATGGCTACGTTAGTAATCGTATCCAAATGTCCTAGACGGCACGTTGATGGTTTAACGAGGACAAATAATAATTCTGGAGGGGATAATGAAAAGTCACCGATCGTCACCGTCTATCCGAAATGGTCACATTATTTTACGACCGACTTATAACCAATAATGTGACCGTTGAAACCAAACTAATTTTATCATTTAACCGATTCCCATTTTGAGAGAAAATAGTCACCGGTTACTCTCAACGAATTTCTAGTAATATAATATTATTGAGTGCGAGAGTATTATTTTTTTCTCTATGATTATATATTATTGCGGGGAAACTAACGTGTCTATAACTCGATATCCATATAACAATAAGAACACTATAAAAAAATAGTTCGGCCTATCCGGCTACGACGATGACGTAATCAAATCCAAGGATTTTATTGCCCGACACCGGTAAAACGAGTAATACCTGCTGCACAGATGACGGTTCAATAAAATATTATACAAGTTGCGGAAAGTCTTTTGAAAATAATTTTCCTAGATTACACTCGTTCTTCATGTAAATTAAAGGGTGCAAATTTGACGCCTGTGTCTATCGTTTTAGATTCTGAGGAGTAGAGCGAAGAGCTTATGGTTTTACAAAGATAATTTTTTTTTTTCTGTGGGTAACTTTTCTACCAGAAATCTCTCTCCGATTTTTAAGTGTTGCACTTTTTCTGAAGCAAAATCGAAATAAAAAAGTATTTTAGGAGGTAATTTTTCGATTTTCTTAGAAGTTTTCTCAATAAATGGAAAAAGACGGAGGAAAAACAGAAAAATGTACGAAATATATTAGTAAAATATTACGGTCTTTTTTTTTTTTTACTCTGTAGTCACCTTTGCTTAATATTGGTGCTTATAGCTTATTAGAAAACTATACACTTGGCCAACAAATACTCATCAAATCCGCTCTTCTCTTAGAATGGGTACTGACAATTAAAACCGCTTCATAGGAGAGAAAACAGAAAACAAAAGGTCTACCAGATAACTGAATCGATTTGTTTTCTCGTAATTAAAATAATTTCACCGATAAACCAAACTAGGTATTTCAGTGAGTATAGTCTGATGTAATTCGTAGTGCATTGGAGCTAGGCCAATACAGAAAGGGGGTCTCTGATTCAAAATTGACTCAAGGGTCCTTTCAAGTCTCCTCTACGGTCGCCATCGAGGGATCCAGTCACTAGCCCGCTTCATTCGCGTTAAAAAGAATTATAACATTCCATCATTCCAACTAGAGGTTGGAAAGTTCGAGCATGATCAAACCGTACAAATAACCGCGTGATGCCGTCGTTCCGTGTTGAAAGATTTAAGCAGAAAAGTATCCAGCGTAGATAAGTACGTACCGTCATCGTATAAGGCCACGGGTCGGCCGTCCGTTATTTCGGAATCATATAGCCGCTGTCGCCAGTGATAGCAGGTCTATAATTGCCTTTACTGTAACGGCTAGCTATCGTCGATTGTTATTCTTGTTTATCACGTAAATTATTCCTATTTTCCTATTTCACATTATTTTGAGTACCACTTGTTTAACTCCTCATCGCCCGTCTAAATAGTTATACGTCCTACGACACCGAAAGTTGCCTAGCAGCCGGGCCAAACACCAACCGTAGTATCCAAAGGTTCGACGTTAATCCTACTGATCATATCAGACATATCTTCAATTAGAAGTCGAACAAGATTGGGTTTGTTTATGTGACCATCTGATGGATATCTCTTGTGCCATAATCTTGCAATTTCAGTGGTTGCTATGTTGGCATCTGATTATTCATTTTCTAAAATTATTTGATATCGCTTGTCTTTCCTTGTTCTTTCTACGATCAAGTCAGTGGATTTGGAGACTCTTACCTTCTAAATGCGGAATGTAATTATTAATCCATTCACGACTAGACGTTTAACCGACATTAGATTGCGTGTGAGATTTGGGAAACATAGTAAATTCGATACTGTTATAAGATTAATGGGTCATACTAAAACTATTTTCCGTACATGTGTGGTTGAGGTATTGCACCTTCCTTCGCCGTTGTTACCATAATTGACTAATATAATACGGTCAAGTCATTAAACATAATTCTCTCATTTGTCATGTAATCCGAAGCACCAGAAACAATGAGCCACATCATAATAATGTTCTATAGGTGTTGGTATATTTCTCATAGGTGGTAAAAGGACGCTCACTATTTTCACATTCCTTTGTTTCTGAGACGTCATTTCAATATTTGCTAAGGTAGGGTATAATAAAGACCGACTCAAGCAGTATAAAATTAGATTTTTTTTCTCTATAATTGATTTACAAGCCATTGAGGCCTTTTGTAATTTCTATTAAATTCCTACATTTATTCAATTTTCATTTCCCAATAAATGAATGAGACACATGAAAAATATCGTGAAAAACACAGCCCAATTGAGAAATTGATAAAATATTAACAAATATTACTAAGGAAAATATATAAAACATAATATGCAATTATTTTACCATACTATGACAAACATATTGTTGACAAAGCAACAGTATTAACCAAACTCTGCTTACATTCATTTTTCGTTATCAACGGTTAATTGTTGCATACAGATATATATATATTTCCCCTCAAGAGCTAATTTAAAAACCAGAGTTGAGTATGGTCCTCACGATTCATAGCAGATTTAGTTCTTCAGGTACGATTTCAATTCAGTATTTCCAGTATTAGTTAAAGATATCTCCATTGAACCGAGGAATTTTATATTATTCTTCTTCAATATTACTAAAGAATAAAACAGTTACCGACTGGTAATAAAAAAAATGATAGTAGGTAATTCGTGCAAGCGGTGCATGGTGAATAATTTAAAAACATTTTTTAAATATAAAACAATTTTTCGTTATTTTACAAATATTAAATATTTGTACCGTATATATTTATTTACACCGTCCGATCGGATCAGAAAAGAAAAAATTAATAAACTTAAGGTCCCGCAAACTGGATCGGACCGAAATGGAACGAAATTGTTTGTCGACAATATTTTAACGGATTCCGAAGCATTCCGATCGCAACCGCATGCGCACTGACACAAATATACTTACTTACTTTTGGTTATCATCGTTTTGTACTTAGTAGTTGTGTACACAATTAAAAGTCTGAAACAATAAATCTTTTTTATTATAAACATTTTAATATTTTTTCGATAAAAAGAACTTTGACACGAACAATAAAAATATATCAGATGAATATATTATTTGTGAAGTGCAGAAATATTCATTTACATAATTATAAAAATTAATATTTTTGTAAATCGTATACAAAAATTACTCGTTACATTAATATTACAGTTTTTCACGTGCATATTTTATTTTTTTAATTGAATAGTAATAAATTAAAATAAAAAAAATATCCTTAAATTCAAATTAAAAATATTTATTATTAAATTATAATCAATTAAACATTATCTTCAGAAACACTGACCCCACNGTTGTGTACACAATTAAAAGTCTGAAACAATAAATCTTTTTTATTATAAACATTTTAATATTTTTTCGATAAAAAGAACTTTGACACGAACAATAAAAATATATCAGATGAATATATTATTTGTGAAGTGCAGAAATATTCATTTACATAATTATAAAAATTAATATTTTTGTAAATCGTATACAAAAATTACTCGTTACATTAATATTACAGTTTTTCACGTGCATATTTTATTTTTTTAATTGAATAGTAATAAATTAAAATAAAAAAAATATCCTTAAATTCAAATTAAAAATATTTATTATTAAATTATAATCAATTAAACATTATCTTCAGAAACACTGACCCCACCATTATTGCTAACAGTTCGTTTGCTGGTATACATTTTCGAAAGTTTGTGCTTGTTTTTTGTAAATCGGGTTTTATATGCTCTAAAAATTGACAACATTTTTTGTAATTCGTCCGAAAATATTAAAAACAATTTTTATTGTCCTGTTTTAAATGCGGGAATAGCGTACAGAACTCTCCTTCTTTTTTCCTTGCCATATGCATGCTACGAACCCACTGTCTTTTTATTGTATATATTTCTTTTTCTTCAGCTTCCGACAAAAGAGCTAGGATGAGTATCGTGTCTTCTTCGTCACTACTTATATCATTTATTATATTATATCAGGGGTTGGCAACTTGATACGTGAAACAAAAAGAAGCGGTACACATATTGTAACGAGCCGGCGATTTGCCGTCGTTGCATAAAATTTAACACATTTTTTTAATATAAAACAATTTTCTTTATTTTACAAATATTAAATATTAATTTACATATAATAGTTTATTTTAAGTAGGTTTGGTATATGTGCGGAATACAAGAGTTTTTAAATGGTGAACGCGTAGAGTGTTACAATTAAACCGTGCAACATGATATAACAAAAAAAAATGAAAACCTAATACAAGAGTATTAGTAGTAATATGATTACAAACAAGAATAACAAGAAGTGTTTGGTAAATAGAATAGCCAAACACGTCTGGTCGGATGATTAAGTACGGAACGTAGGAGTGTAAGTTTAAATATGGTTGATTTTTGGATGGTTTAAGATGTACTGATNTGGCGAATCTCGTTACCGATATATCGGGGATTGCTCACCTTATAGCGTAAGGAATATCACGTCGGAGACGTTTAACACTTCAATTATGCGTCTGAATCGCCACTTGAATTGGGGTACCGAGCTGGCCTGGATCGTGACCGTTTCATTGAATTGAACGTTGGAGTTTCGGGAAAACCGGGAGTAGCTTAGTAATTAATGAGAGACGACAGAAGACCGAACAATAACAGAATAATTTTAATTTTATACATACATTTATTTTAAAAATAAGAGAGATTAATAATATCAACAGAGATAAAGCCCAATTTAAAATTTTTAATGTTGTGAAACCAACTACACCTAAGCCTTGGACAAGATTACATGGATTCAAGACTGGTTTTTGGAAACGGAATGCTGAATTTAAGATTGCGACACGGAATCTGACAAGTTTGTATAAAACAGGTGCAAGTCAAAATTTAGTCGATGTCCTTAACACCTACAACATTAAAGTAGCGGCCATACAAGAAATAAGATGGTTGGGAGTAGGACAACTAACGATAGGAGAGTACGCAATTTTCTTCTCAGGAATGGACAATACGCATCACTTCGGTAGCGGTTTTGCAGTTCATAGGATATTTGAACCGTGCATTAAAGAATTTAATCCAGTATCCGAACGGATATCGACATTAACCATCAACACTAGCCCAATTAATATTTGTTTAATAAATGGTCATGCACCAACAGAAGTAAAAGATGACAATGCGAAAGACATCTTCTACGACGAACTGACTAAAACATATGAGAGTATCACTGGGAACGTGATAAAGATTGTATTAGGTGACTTCAATGCAAAATGTGGACGGGAACCACAGTACTTCCCTTGTATAGGGAGAAATGACTAAAGAAGTTTTCATCCGGGAACGTAAAATCTGCAAAGACACCCTTCAAAGGGAAAAAAGAAAATTCTTTAGTAAGATACTTCAAATCGCAGAGAAGGACCATACACAAGGGAGAACTAGAAGTTTTTTTAGAGTCGTTAAACAGTATAAGCAATTCAACCCTATATGGATTGCAATCAGAGACCAAGACGGACAAATGTTAATGGAGCCAGAGTCAAGAGCTGAGAGGTGAAAAGGATATTTTGAAGNGGAAAGTTTGCATAGTAACAGCAACGACAATGGTCAACGATTGATAGCGTTTGCAATATCAAATGGGTTGACTGTTAGTAGTACCACGTTCCCACATAAAAATATTCATAAAGTCACGTGGAGATCACCGGATGCCAAAACCCTGAACCAAATAGATCACGTCCTCATACAAACTAGATATCGTAGTACCATTCACGACGTAAGAAGTCATAGAGGCGCCGATTGTGACACGGATCACTACTTGGTGATCGCCAAACTTAGATCAAAGCTAAAAAGCCAATCGAGATTAAAACAAGGCAAAAGAGCTAAATTGAACCTAGAGTTACTTAAAGATGAAAACGTCAGAAAAAACTATGAAAACGAAGTCATGAAGAATCTTAAAGAGAATAATGTACAAATGGACGTAGACCTGGATTGGGAAAAAGTGAGTAATGCTGTCAAAAAAGCAGCGGCCACTAGCATTGGTGAGCTAAAGAGGTCAAAAAATACATTGTATAATGATGTATGTAGAATTGCTGTAGACAAACGCCGTAAAGCGAGAGATGACTTTATTAAGCACAACTCTCAAATAACTAAAGAAGTTTTCATCCGAGAACGTAAAATCTACAAAGACACCCTTCAAAGGGAAAAAAATAACATTTTTAGCAACATGCTTCAAATCGCAGAGAAGGACCATACACAAGGGAGAACTATAAGTTTTTTTAGAGTCGTTAAACAGTATAAGCAATTCAACCCTACATGGATTGCAATCAGAGACCAAGACGGACAAATGTTAATGGAGCCAGAGTCAAGAGCTGAGAGATGGAAAGGATATTTTGAAGAACTACTAAATGGTAGGATGTCAGTCCAGCCCGTATCACATACCGAAAATGAAAGAGCGGAGCCTTACGTAGAAGATATTAGTCTAAAAGAAGTAACAATTGCAATAAGTGGCCTAAAGAATTGGAAAGCACCTGGTATCGATGATTTTCCAACAGAACTCATAAAATATGGAGGTAAGGAGTTACATGTAGTAATCCACAGACTGTGCCAGCTAATATGGATGAAAGAACGGCTACCGGATAGCTGGAATTTAAACATACACTCCTGCGTTCCGTAACTAATCGTCCGATAAGATATGTAGTGCCATACCATTTACCAAACCCCTCTTTTTTTGGTTAAAATGCAACGCATTTATTTCAGGTATTTATACGCAGCCCAACAGACAGCAGAAAAGAGAACTAAATTAATTACTTGTTTTACAATTTTCTTATTGTCAGTGCCGGGTTTGAGTTCTGTGTTCTCTTGAGTGTTCTTTAAAGAAACAGGATCTGCGAAGGTTGTGATTTCGTTGGCGGTTTTAGGTTCTTTGTTCTCCGAAACGGTTTTTTCAGAGGCGGTTTCTGGGATAAAGGTATTTTCAGTGTCGGTTTCGTGTTCTATAACACTACCGGTAGCGGTTTTTTCACAGGCGGTTTCTGAGCAGGTAGTATTTTCTGTGTCAGTTTCGGGTTTTATAATATTACCGGTAGCGGTTTTTTCAGAGGCGTGTTCCGGGATGGACTCGAATTCAAAGGCGGTATCTGGTTGTCTTATGTGCGTAATTTCGGTAGACATTACCGTATTTTTTGTGACTTCGGCGGCGTGGCCGAAGTCTAAATCCATGATAGCGGAAATCGAGTAATCCGGTTTTTTAAGGATGGACGTGTTGACCGATTTTTCGGCGCCAGTGATAGCCTGACTGTCACCACCACCGAATGTTGTTAGTGGCGTCTTTTTTCACAGGCGGTTTCTGAGCAGGTAGTATTTTCTGTGTCAGTTTCGGGTTTTTTAATATTACCGGTAGCGGTTTTTTCAGAGGCGTGTTCCGGGATGGAAGTATCTTCAGTGACGTTGGCGATTTCTATAACATTACCGGTTGCGATATTTGCAGAGGTGGGTTCTGAGCAGGTAGTATTTTCTGTGTCGGTTTCGTGTTCTATAACACTACCGGTAGCGGTTTTTTCACAGGCGGTTTCTGAGCAGGTAGTATTTTCTGTGTCAGTTTCGGGTTTTTTCAGAGGCGTGTTCCGGGATGGACTCGAATTCAAAGGCGGTATCTTGTTGTCTTATGTGCGTAATTCCGGTAGACATTACCGTATTTTTTGTGACTTCGGCGGCGTGGCCGAAGTCTAAATCCATGATAGTGGAAATCGAGTAATCCGGTTTTTTAAGGATGGACGTGTTGACCGATTTTTCGGCGCCAGTGATAGCCTGACTGTCACCACCACCGAATGTTGTTAGTGGCGTCTGGTTGTAGGTGACTGGTCCTTCGGGAATATATTGTGTTAAGGACACCACAATGGCGTAACCCAACATCCTTTCTGGACGGTGCTCCAAGAGGAAATTTTGCGTAAAACGCTCACCGGTGACCATAACCATCACGCCGCCAGACGATCCGCCACAGGACATCGGAATCATCGATTTAACTATATAGTCGCACGCGGACATAGGTCGNTTAGTCCTCGGCAACGAGTTTAATTTAGCCATCGTAACGGCTCTTCTCTCGCGTGTCGGATCTGCAACACCACTGCTGTTTTCCATTTCGGATGCAAATNTGGTGAAGTACGCATCATGGAATAATACAGTTCTGCGAATTCGCAGCCGATATCAGCCGCGTACTTATTTCTCGGCAACGAGTTTAACTTAGCCATCGCAACGGCTCTGCTCTCGCGTGTCGGATCTGCAACACCACTGCTGTTTTCCATTTCGAATGCAAATACAAACAACAAGCGAATGCGAAAGAAAAATTGAAACTTTTAAAAATAATTAATTATTTTTTCAGTCTCGCAATAGTGCTTGTTAATAGTGAGTAATATAATTTGGTTTGCGCGGATACTACAAAACTATTACAACACGGTTGTTGTTGGTTAGTAACGAAAATATTAAGAGCAGTTTTTTTTTTGTGTTTTGGCCACGTATGTAAAGGGCACATAGTCTTTTCGGCTTGAAATTACATTGAGTGGTAATTTGCAGGCCTTAAGATACATCCGATTTCAGGGGACACACTTTTTAATTGAAATGTTACCTTTAACAACTCCTAAACAAAACAAAAATCCTGATGCAGGGAGAGCTAAGAATTATGGTACCATTTATAATTATTTTATTATATAATTATCATGTAATTATTGTAATAACGATTATTAAATTATATATAACAAAATATTTATTAAAGTTTGAAAAGTCCCTTTTTTTTTCTCTTTCGAATTTTGTAGAATAATCTCGACATTCCTATGCATACCCGTCAATGCAATTTACTTTAAACTTAACTTGAGACTTTGAGAGGATGTTCATGAACGCAATTATGTGTTTTGTTTGGTAATTGGCGTCCAAGACTTCAGTTTTTCAATTACTACCCAAGCAACAGCCCCAGGACGTTTCCGCTCAAATCGCTCATAAATATCGTAAAATAATTAGTTCTGATTTCGCTAAAAACATTTTTGTGTTATTACACAAAAACTAAAAAAAAGTTCGAAAAATCAATTTAGATTTACTTAGATTTCACCAAAATATTAAGCTCTAAATTATTACCATTTCTGAAAATAAAAATTTCAAAAATGTAAATTTTCGGTTTTTTAAACTTAAAACACGATTTTTAGAAAAATCGAGCATTTTGAAGTTTATTACCAAATTTATATTTTTTGAAAGTACCATCAAATTAAGCACGCAAAAACACACATTTTGAAAAAAAAATTCCAAAAAGTCGCTTAGGAACTAAATTGTGTTTATGCCACACAAAATGAATACAACTAAAAATTCGTGGACGTATAATATCTATAACTGCGATTTTGGTTAAAGTTTGTGATTTTTGTAGAAAATAAATAACGAGGAATGTGTTATCAGTTTATATTGAAATAATGTATTTGTGTTCATATTCCAATACGTTTGTTATTTCTATAATTAAAACTAAAAACACGCGGTAGAATTTCGGACACACGTTTGTAATTCGGGGGACACAATTCGATTTTCGGCGGACACAGTGTTTTAAGCCCCGGAAGTTTGTGCTGTTCATAGTGCACGAGAATAGTTTTATCCGCATTCGTTTCTTGTCGGAACCTAACAGGCCCGCCCTAACAAACCGCCTGCCATGTTTACCACCACCGGCACGGTGAGTGGGGGCACATGGCCAGGTTCGTGTTTGTGTAGGGTACAAGGATACATTTTTGTTATCGCCGTATTTAAAAATAAAATTATCGGGAAAATGCGTTTGCGCGAGTGCGTGACCGTCGCAGGTACTCAGAACTCGGATGCCCGCTGATTACAACAGTCTGCTGTCCACACTCTACGCTGCTCGTGTAGCCGCTGTCAATTGTACGGCGTTTGCAGAGCATTGTAGAGCATTTTCGAAGTTGCCCAGAATAATAATAAAAATAGATCTTCGCAAACTCGAGAAAACTCTTGTCATCGTCAATGATGTCGTCTACAGAAAATGATATTCTACGAAAACTGAAGCTTTGGCAATACCTTCGAAGCGTTTGCTGCACAAAAAGCAAGGGAAAACACTTTTGCACAAGGTACGTACTTGATTTTATTTCCGGACGGATGTTTTATGATTAAAAAAAAATAATAATAATACGTTTTTTAACGTCTTTATCGTACTCGGATGAAAAGGTCAAAATGTGTTTTATTACGCGTGTTTCGTGTTGTTTTTTAAAAAGTCGTTTTCACCGGCGGTGTACGCCCCGCAACTATATATTTGCCGCCCCCCCAGCACGGTCTGAATCCCCGGGTTTGCGCACCGCCCTCATTTTCGATTGCTGTAATCGCCGTTGGTCTCGGTAATCTGGCCGTTACTACCAGCGGACAGTGTGCACAAAGCCCGCGACCGTAAAACCACGACGCCCGGCGATTTTGCGCGCGCGTTCGTCCCTTCCGGCGGCCCGGTCGCGTGCGAAAACCACTGCAACGTGGCCGACACGCGCCACTCGGTTAGGTTACTTACCTCATATGTGCGCGGTGCGATTTTCGACGCGAGCGCGTCGCGTACGGATGCCCGGTGTCCGGTGCGAATACGTGGCGAATTCACTGTCGCGGGTAGCGGTTGTATGCGCGGAATCGATAGAAAAAAAAAAAAAAAAATGTACGTCGAGTTGTATTCGGACGTCGGGTACCGGTGGAACAAAAGCGATTGTAGCGGCCGATTGAAAGCTAAAACGTAAATCGATAAATCGCATGGTGAAACCCCTCGGGTGTCGGTGACAACCAGTCGCCCCGCTGGACAAAAACCGCGATACATTACCGTCCGTTTGATACCGAGCGAATGGGTGGTCATTGTTATTATTTTATTTTCTCGCCGATGGCTTCGGGCGTTTGAACGGCGGTCGCGGAAATGACGCCGCGATTGCGTTTTATCGAACGGACGGTCAAACGTGCGCACCCGAGGTTTTTTTTCCCGAATCCGGTCGGTTTACACATTTTTCAGAAATTCCAAGGCTGTCGGCGGTGCAACGGCAACGTGACATTAAACGCGGCCACGGTGTGGGTGGGACCATCGGTTACGGGACACCGCGGTATTTTCGTGATCGAACGCGCGCGATCGTAATCGCGAAAAGCCCCGCCCGCGCGTTTTTCATTGACGAAATATCGCGACAATGCTACTCGCGATGTCCCGGTGTGTTTGAGAGATTTGTGTCACGGAAGAAGTGGTCTCCGTACCGTTTTTGGGTCGCGTAAGCATTTAAAATCGGGCCGCGATTTCGGTGTGCCTTTTTAAAATTTATAAAACCATGTAGGGCGAAAAATAATAGTCGTTCAATTATCAAAGCCGGAAAGCTCGACGAACGAAAACGCAGTTTAACGACAATTTTACGGTGCATTATAATTTTTGTCTATTAACGTAACTATTGTGTAATGGATACCGAATCGCGGTGAAATGTTTCATATTTTTTTTTACACCGGTGCGGTTCTGCGTGTTAAGATGTTGGTAACATTCGATATTACTGAATGCAATAATTTACGAAATAAACTGTGCGGTTAATAGAAACATCATAACACTGTTATCGTCCGAGTAATCTGCGAATCCCGTAATCTGCGGGCATTGCCGATGTCGTTGCCCGTGTTCGATGGTGATAAATGTCAGTCGCCGTTATTATTCCGGTCGCATTTGCTACTAAAACGCAATTTTCATTTATTCGGTTTCTAATAGTACCGCTGCCACAAAGCATCAACAATCAATTTTAGCCGGTTTTTTCGCAAAGTTTACGTGGGTCGCGAAAAATGTAGGCCTACAAAAACCGGGTCGCGGGTACAAAAATGTCGAAGACCACTGGTCATAAACCAGTATACCGTCATAATTCGCGCTTCCGATGACCGTGACCGTGACCGACTAAAAAGTGCCGACTACGGGGAAAGGGCGGGAAAGCACCGACTTTTTCGCGGCCCTTTAAAACGTGCCAGACACTCGCCGCGTCGCCTGTGAGGGGGATCGGTCGGCTAGACCACCAGTGGCAACTCCCGTTCATAACACACGCACAAATAAAAACGCCTTTATCACCGAAATAATTAGAATCGGACACTTTGCCGCGCTCTAGCAGTGCCGGTCCGAACTTAATCGAGAACATTAATTCAGGCGTTGGAACGCAGTTCTAGTTCAGATCCCGGGCGTATTTTTTTTTTTTTCAAAACGCGTGTTTTCGCCTGCTCAATTTGATGGTGCTTTTGATGCCACGCCCAAACCTATTTTAAGTTCAACAATTTCGAAATGCTCCGAATTTTTCCGAAAATCGTGGATTTTAGTTCAAGATATCAACTGACGGTTTTGGATATTTATTTTTGCGTGAATTGTCGTTTTTTTTTCATTCTCGGTGAAATCTAAATTTACTTGTCGTACTTACTGTTCACCGTTATTGTTAACAAACCACGTAAAACATACCTACTTATAAAGTTATTTTATACGTTATACAGTCGCAACCGAAAGGTCTAACACAATTCTCGTAAATGAAATTGTTGACTGCCGTGTAGAAATCATAAAATTCAACGTCTTCAATCAAAACATTAACTGTAAATTTGCCATTGAGATGAGAAACTAATGGCAACGTTTTTCATTAAAAATAATAACGCGTACGGCATTTCGCTACGTTCCGTTTATTTCTTATCGCACGGTTTTTGGGAAGACTGACCATACTGACCTCTGTTTATGAGACGGTCGGCCGTAATTGTTTTGGCCAAAATGTGGTTCGGTTTATTTGTGCTCGATTTTTTTTTTTTTCTCTACGGTCAGTCGATAACGCCGCCGGGCGACTTTGCCTGTGAATAAAACGGACCGGACCCGGGCATAATCTAGGGGAGGGGTGCACATGCACCCTCTTGGATTTTCGCGGCGTGCATCATTTTGTACACCCGCCAATCGAAAATAAACCCCGATTTGCTATGCGAAACCGCGTCGAGTAGTATTTCATTTCGCGTGCAGTTAGCCAATATGTTTCCGAAAACGTCTCTTATCATATTTCGTACAAGTGATATTCACAGCTTATAAACGTGGATTGTGATAACCACGGTTTACGGTTAGGTCTTAAACCGCGGCCGTGCCACATGGTAGATTGATGGTGAAATGGTGTTTGGCGATATTGCGGGAATACGTGGGGTCGATTACGGCACCAATGTGTTATCTTTTTTTTTTTTTTCTGCTATCAGTGTTATTACATAATATGATAGTACCACCTACATTAAATATAATTATCATGAACCTTTGGTTCTAATTTTTTTATATGTTTAAATTTGTTATCATGGGCGCACATTCAGTCTTAAACTTAATTGCAAACGGATTTATATGCACTTAAAAACGGCAAAAAAGCGCTTAAATCGTTTAAAAAAAAAAACTTCAAAATATTTAAAAAACTAAGTGATAGAATGGTTTAAGTTTGAGGGACTTTTAAACCCCTCTATCTTTATTGCTCTTTTTAATATGTTTAAGTGATTTTTTAGGCCATTTTGAAAACCATTTTAAACCCATTAAACGCTGTTTATGGGTTTAAGTGCATATAAGTCTGTTCCCTAATGATCATGTATAGTCTTTGTGGGCCGTTTAACTGACTCTGACAAAAAATAATATTGAACAAAACGTGCCTGTATGGAAAATGAAAAATGTTGAGGTTTTTAGAGAAAAATGCTGAATCACAAAAGTAAAAATTAGTTTAGTGCTAAAAACATATAATTTTTGACAGTTTATAATTACAGTTTCTTTAAAAAAAACGGATTTTAAGCTTGATGTATATGTCATTTCCTAGATAATATCATTATCTTTATTATCCAAAAAATGGTTAACGTTAAATAAAATGTACTTATTTCTGAATAAAATCAATTTTTCGAAAATATATTATTAATTATTATGTACAAAAACGGTACATAGTTACACTACTTAACATCCTCTTAATACACCACCAAAAATCCATGTACACCTTTGAAATGTATTGTTAAAGATCTTTAATAATTATAATGAAAGCTTTCAAGCGATCGAAAAAAAAAAAAAGCTGTCTTTGTAGATAAAGAGGACAATCAACGAAAAAATGATTCTGAATGGAGAACAATTGATAGTGATGCTTTGTTAAAAACAAATTTCATTATGGTAAAATAATTAAATAGGCATTATAATATATTTTCTTTTAATATTTGTTAACTGTAAAGATTTTCCCGTTTGTTCACATTTGCTGGAAAATCAAAAAAATTACCTCCCTAAAGTACCTTCCCGGTCAGCTTTGTTTTAAGAAATAGTACAGTCATTGTAAATCGGAACAAAATTGTTGGTAGAAAAGTTGTTCACAAAAAATAATAATAATAACCATCTTTGTAAAACCATAAGCTACATCGCTCTACTCAGAATCTAAAAATAAAGCAAATGCTAGATTATTACATAGGAACTACAATGCTGATTTTTAACAATATTATTATTTTATTTCATCAAAATAAATTTTAAAAAAAAGTACATATCATCGTAACATTAAAGTTTAGAGAAGAAATGACATTGTATTAGAAATAATTATACATACCTACATTTGCTTGTATGCAATTTTCTTAAAATCACAAACTTTACTCTTTAATTATTAAACCTATTGGATTTCTCGGCGAATGTTTGATGTTCAAACCATGGCAAACTTGACTTTGTCCATGAAAAATTGATGAGGACTATCAAAAACTGAATATTGCACTGAATAAGGAATTAGGTTAAGACAAAAAAAATTAAACATTAATGACAATATTCTGTTTGTAGTTATTTTATTAATACATCAATTTTTTTTTTATTTTTTTTTTGTTTTTTTTTATTAATTTTCAAAACATTTAAATTTATGAACGTCACAATAGTACTATTTTACTTTGACAATTTTAAACTAAATTATAAATGTAAAATAAAAATTCCTATAGATTAGATTGGATATTCTATTAAATTGTGTTTTGAACAAAATCTTAATAAATGAATAATTACACAATGCAGCAAAAAAAGTATCATTATTCTACAATAGAAAAAAAAAAAAAAAAAATTCACTGTACGATATTAGCTTTATTTTCATAATATACCTACTTATGATTGATTAAACTAATAGCCATAAATAAGTTTTTATATTTTCCAAAAGTGGTTAGCCTACTCGAAAATCGGGGATAAATATAATATTGTTTTAATAAGTATAATAATAGCAGACCTCATAAGTTTTAAGCACATGAATATAAATATATTAAGGTCATATTAAACTAGAATTTAAAATATCTGAACTTCCCAAATTCAATCCCAAGTTTATTGCATTGCGTGTAAACTAATATCTCCATGTTATTTTTGTCTCATTATCGTATAATCAGCAAGAATATAATGTTAAAACGAATGATATATATATATTTAATTATAATTTTTTTTTTTCAGCAATATAATCTAAACATAATTTGGGCATAGAATATTTTATGTAAATAAGATATTATATTAACTATATTTCTTCGGTTATAATAATAAATGATATTTATTTGCTATAAATTTAATTCATTCATTCCCTGTAAGTGATATTAATTTAACTATTATTTTTTTTTTTTTTTTATTTTTTTGTAAGTTTACTAAGTAATAATAATGCATTACGAACCAAGATTATTTTTATATCATTTATACCAACTGATGTTTATAAACTGTTATTCTACAATATAATAAATATGTATTATTTTAATAACAACTAAAAATTAAAAAGTAATAATTTCACTAAATTAATTTTAACTTTTAAACTAGATTAAGTGAATAATTTGTGTGTAATATACATTAAACATACAATTTGAAAAAAATATTCCAGTAAATATAAGCCCAGAAACAATTATTTAGATTTCTATCAACATTATGTATATTAATTAATTCTGTAAATTGTTTAGTGATAATGCCAATATTATTTCAATCTAGATATGGTTTTAAAATGTAAAAATTTAATAAGTTTTAATATATTTTTTAAATTTGAACGGTTTGAAACAAAATAATGAAAAAGAAAAAATTCTAAAAAACCAATAGAAATAATAAAAAAATTCTTTCAATTTACTATAAGTATAATTTAATGTTTGGCTACAAAGGTTGTCATTAATTTCAGTGTGTTGATATCAATAAAATATTAATGTTTAAAATGGGTACAATAATCAGTATTATTACCCAATCTAAAAAAAATACAAAACTGATTTCAAATGGGTATCTAAATATCGCATAAGTTAAAAACTAACAAATGTGGAGTAATATCATATTATAGTTTGTAATTAAAACTTCTCATGTAAAATGTAAACTTTTAAATACTTGAACCATATGAAATTATTTAAATGAAATAATCCACTAGATACTCATAATAATTTACAAGTGGACAAAAAAAAACATGCATACATAAAATACGAACATACATTTTCTCTTTTTTCACTTTATAACTCTGTCTTTTTTTTTCTTTCTTTTAATTGGCCTAATATAAATTTGCCAAATTAATAATAAGTTAAAAACTTTTATCTCATATCCTAAAATATGATCCTATTTATTTTGTATATATATATATATAGATACACACATAATATAATGTATTACATAAACATATATAAAATAATTACCTAAAAAGATCTAACGATCTCCCAAGTGTTTTTTTTTTAATTTTTTTTTTTTTATATTTATATATATATATGTATATATATATATATATGCTATAAAGATTCCTTCAAACATGATTAACATATAGTTATTTTAAACTGTCAAGACAAATCAAAATAGAATATAAAACAAAAAAAATGTTCCCGTGGTTTTCGTGCTTTTATATTTCTTTGCAAAATTTAATAAAAACAGTTTTAAATAAATAACAACTTTAACAAAACAAATACACAAAAACAATATTAACTCGGCCTTCCATAATAATTTTATAAATTAAATTTACCATATCGGCAAAAAAAAAGAATGTATAATGTATACACACATATTATACATAGTTAAACTGGGGTACGCATCTTTTGGTTATATTATTTTATTCGTGTATTTATCGGCTTGTTGTGTACTATCTTGCCTTCCTACAACCGATACACAAAAGAGCGATATTCATTCAGTCATTAACCCCCTCAACACATTGCGAAATTCAAGATTGCTTACATGTTCCTAAAAGGTACTTTAAATGTTACCTGTGTGCAATAAATAAAAATAATAAAAATAATAATAATAATAATAATAATAATAATAATAAAAAAATTGTTAATGTAACATAACTCTAGGCGCTTTTTTATTAAAAATCAGGGCCGAAAACGGTTTTCGGACTGTTTTATTACAAAAAATAAATGTTTATTTTAATTTATACTAACAATGAAAAAACAAAACAGTGTGTATATATATATTATACAATGTATGTTGTCTGTCAAATAAATTTCGGGCGCCATATTTAAAAAAAATCGGGACCCGTTCTTTGATATCTTCTAACTGAACTGGACAAACTTATAATCAGGATTAATTGAAAGAAAATTTATTATACAATCAGCAATTTATTATGATTTCAAAGTATTAACTAACTTTTCTAAAAATATTCAAAACTTAAGTACCCATATTATTTATAGATTTTAAATATATTTTCTTTAATATTATGTTTTAATTTTGGCAATAAAATTGAAAAGTCGAGTAATTTTAAAAAACATTGTTTTCACCGAATGTTCTTAAACATAAAGAAATCCTAAAAAATTTGTCCAGTTCCTCACTTGGGAGTGGAGTACTTTGCTCATAGATATCAAACTTAATGATATCATGATTCTAATCGCATTAAGAATCAATATTCGGGTAGTTGACTGGTTTTATAATTTTAATTTATCTTTTTTTTATTAATACAAACCAAATAAATTAAATTGTTAGCTCGTAAGAGTTACTAATGGGCTATTAATGAATTAATGTCTTGACAGTTTAAAACACATTTAAAATATATATATTTAATATATTAATTTTTACAAGTTTCATTATCAATCAAAGCAAATTATTTAAATGGGATAATTTTTTTAATATAACCTAAGAAACCCCACGTGGTAGATTTGTATAGCCTTAGGTCTATCCATAAATAAGACATTAATGTATTAAATAATTTTTTTTTTTTTTTTAAATATATATATATATATATATATTTTTTATTTTATTTTTTTTTGAGAGGTTTTTAACCGTTTTGTTCTTTTTTTACTTTTTCTTTTAAATAGAAATGTTAACAAATAACTTATTAACCATAACTATATGTTT
Organism: Cinara cedri; assembly: GCA_902439185.1. Classification (NCBI taxonomy): domain Eukaryota; kingdom Metazoa; phylum Arthropoda; class Insecta; order Hemiptera; family Aphididae; genus Cinara; species Cinara cedri. The sequence goes on from CABPRJ010001518.1 coordinate 20,841, forward strand.
TAAGTCGTAATATGTAAATGAATATTAGTTTTTGTACCAAAGAAAAAATATGTATAACCTAACCTTAACAAGTCAATTATGAAATTGACAACACAAACAGTGCACAAGCAGAAAAAACATATTACAGTATTATTTAACTTGAAAATTCCCAAATCAATGATGCTTCATTCAAGTTCGGGAATTGCGGAACAGTTGACTACGATTATTGTTATCTATATCATCTGAACTTTCCGAACCACTGTCTGACTGCAAACTAAAAATAAATTAACTTAATATTGGAAGTAGGTACATTTTTCGTAAACTTTAATTTAATTCAATTTTAAAGTTTACGTTGTGTAGGTAGCAGCCGGTCCATTGCAAGTTGACGGTATGTACAAGTTTTGTTCTTGATAATCACAAACATCATTCCACAAAGCTGAATTATCCCATATATACTGCATACCCACAATAGAACGGAGCATATCAATCTCACGTGCACGTTGTGGATTAAAGAAGTCACTCAACAGATCTTGATTTTCGCTTGCCTGAGATGTATGCCAATTTTGGAATATCGGAAAGTGATATTGACGTCTAGCAGTACGTGTTACCAGCACACCATCATCATCCCAATCATCCGTTTGAGTACCTGAATTGAATTATTGATATTTTATTATCAAATATTAAATTAAATATTTTTTTAAATTTTAATCACCAAAAATAATTAACAAATATTTACCTTTATCCTGATTACAGACTTTATACAACAATCCATCATCAGTGCGCCTAAACTCATCTTTTCCTATGAACAATTTCCCTTCTATTTCAACAGCATTAAAAGCTTCATACGATAAATCAATTTCAAACTGTGAGCCATCTGGAAAAATTGCAGCACCAGCATCAACCAATTGATTGATTGGCTTGAATTTATCTTCTTTAACTGGACGCTGAATTACAGCCCATGACATTGGCTCTTTCTTTTCTTCAGTAATAAATTCTTTCCATGCAGTTTCTTCCTTAATATCCAATGGCAAAAAAGATTCAGGCCAGCTGTCATTGCCAGAATCATGAGCCCAAATATTTTTATCCGCATAAGTATTTTTTGAAAAATATGAAAAAGTTTTTGGAGAATCTTCAATACTGGAACCACGCCCTTCATCATTAAATAATGAATTAATTGGTGGCCCACCAAACAACTTGTACGTGTCACATTCTTGTTTTAAATATTTTTCAATTAAAAAGTTATTTTCATTGGGATCCATCATAAAACGTTGATAAGGTTCTTTTGGATGATAATCACTTTTGGGTACATTTCTTGCAGTTGGCAAAAAGGAATATGCAGGAGAAGTAGATTCAGGTTTTTCTATACACATTGAGTCCATAGTCCACTGAAGATCAGACAACTTTTTACAAAAACTGGGAAAGTTTTCTTTGGTTAAAAAATGAGTATGGGACATACTTTTGACTGGTTACTAAAACAACAAATTAATATAAATATCAAATATATAAATTAATAGGAAAATAATTGTTTCATAACTTACTAATTTCAGTTGCCAAATAAAATCAAATTGGATTAAAATGGATGATGGATGGAAGTATATGTAAGAAAATAAAATAACAGTAAGGTGTAAGTTTTATGGAATTTAAAATGGAAAAACAATTTTAAGAAGATATTTTATTGAACTGATGAGTCTGCTGTAAAGTATCCCATCTTCTTCAAGAAGGGATGGTTGTTCAATGAAACATTTTCTTGTTTTTTTTTTTTATTTTATTTTTTGGCTAGAATAAGAAATATACAAAATCAAAGTTTTATTTTTTCAAGACTGAAATATATTTCATTTACAGTATACATAATACAAATTTGTTTAATTTTTAATCAGAAATGTTCAAACAAATAGCAAGTGATTTGTAATATTTAATATATGTTAAACAATACATTAATTAAAAATACATGTTTATAAAAACATGCAAGCATGTTGAGAATTGCATTTTGTTAGCAATGATTTTGTCATTACTCATAAGATATACTCCAAATCTAAAACTTTATATATTCTACATTCCCACTATAATATGGACACACTCATCAGTAACAACTCTTCTTTCATTTAAATTTAATAATTTATTATCTAATGATTAAAAATATCTTATTATTTGTATTCTAGTTACCCATATAAAAATATTTGAATAACGTATACTGCCAAAATTTAAATGTTTAAACATTTTTTCAAATCTCCAAGATTTTAGAATATTCAGTAAATTCCACCACTTGAAAAAAATACCTAACCTACTCTACTCAATTGAGTATATTTTCTTTACTTAAATGTGTTTTCAAAAAAACAAAACAAAACTTTCATTGTCTATTCTGAATTTAATAATAATATAATTTATATTTAGATTGATAGGTGTATCTATCTATATATATGTACACATATATTTTTTTTTATTGTTACATTTTAACTAAAACTATGCAAATAAAACAATAATTTTTGACTTTATGTTAAAACCTAAGTATTATTAAATACTTACAAATATTACACTTATTTTAACATAAATTAAAATTTTATATTCTATAATTTAAATTCTATTTGTCATATTTTGACATTAATTGCTCAATGTTCAGGGTAAAATATTTTTAGTAGTTTACATGAACTAAATAATAACTTTAAAAACAATTTGAACTTTATACTGTGTTAACATTTTACTGTTTTAAAGGGAAATAAGTATGACAACAATTGATGCCAGATAGTATATTTTAGTATGCCAAAAACCCCAAAATATATTTGCACAAATGTTTTTTTTAGAAATTAAAAAGTTATCTGGCATACCTACATCAACTTAATTTAATTGTGTAAATACAATTACAATTATTTATTTTATCTGATTAGGTTTAAAGAGAAAGTATATTACTTAAAACTAATACTACTTTAATAGGATAGGGTACTTACGTTTAACAATTATGTTGTTACTGTTGTGAGCGCCAAATAGCGTTTATTAGTAAAATTTATTAGAATCCATTTTAACTAAATCGTTTTCTATGTCACCCTAATGATGAATACTCCGGAGGGTCAAGTAATGAATACTAAAAAATAATAAAATAATTTATTCAATTAATTTTTCTATCTTACTATAAATATATATGTCTCTACTATTATACCTACTACTTTAAAATAAAATTGTATTTATTTATTTATTATATTAGATAAAATTAATCTAAATATCAATTTAATGCAGCGGTTTCCAACCTTTTATTAAAGTGACCCAAAAATGTTAAAATTACTAAAAAAATATAATAATGATTGTATTAAATATATTAACTGAAATCATAATTTAGCTATAACAATTCATTTAACTACTATTAAGAGTTAATATATTAACTTCCTTGGTGCTAAACACTTTACACAAATCCTTCAATATTAAGATAAATGGTGTGTGAATGTGCATACCACATGATAACATTTGTTGGGGATCAAGGTAATTTCTGTATTCTGATTTAATGATGGTCAATGCAGAAAACCCAGGTTTACATAGGTACGTTGTTGGGAATGATAATCAAGCATTTTCAGATTGTTTTGAAAAAATAGGTTTGTCTTTAAGCTATGCTCAAAATTGAACGAGACATTTTGAGAAATATTTTCTTTTGAACTTAACTAGCTTAAAGATCGAGATTTCTTCTCGAAAACTGCAAATATGTTCAATACCTTGTAAATATAGGAACATGAAATAGATTTATCAGCCAATTGAATTTACCAAGTTCTACTTTTTGTGGTTCAAACTGTAATTTTTCCAAGTATTCTTGAAGACATTTTAAGTCATCTAATGTAATTTAAGATGAAAAAGTATAAAATAATATATATTATGTGAAACATATTTTCACAACTCGCCAAAAAAACCTAAAAAAAATTGACTGAGGATTGTTTTCACCAACACCAACTAAGGCGTAGTAACCAGCCATGATTTGTCAGTTATTTTATAAACTCAGTTTAAAAATCAACATTTATATTGCTGAAAACAGCTGTTAATTTATAAATTTAAATTATATTAAATCGGGTAAAGTGAAATCTAAAAATAGAAGTACATGTATGTCATTATTCATTTCCCATGCAATCTGTTAAAAGTTTAAATAACTGACTAACAAAATAGTAACCAATTAATCCTAAATTCTTAAAGGTATATTAAATATTTACTAATTTTAATATTTAGTTTAAACTTCAGAAATAATCTCAATCTCATAATAATTGAAGTACCTACCATTTGTTTAATGAATATAACAATAATAAGGTAGATGCCTAATAAAAATAAACTTAATTATAATTTACATTTCTGTTGGTAAACAAAAATAGAAGGCATAAAATAATTACTTCTTTACACTCACAACAGCAATAGAAATGAAAGAGCTCATTTTGGATATTTTATACATCTCTAATTCTATAAATATATTTAGGAATCTCATAAGGTGATAATTAATTAGGTACCTAATTAAGATCAAGTATAAATACTAAAAATTAATTTGGTTCACAATACAAAAATGCATAACTATGTACCTATCTATATGGTTGTATAACAGAGAAAGTAAAATGTAACTGAAGTCAACAGACTTTACAATAAATTATTATTTTTATTAACACTATATTTGTATTTGTTTATTTACTTATTTAAATCTAGGTCATATGATTCATCATTTGTTTAGATGTTGAAAATTAAAGGAAAAATTCCCAAATAAAAATTATCAATATTCTACTAAATTCTAAATAATAATTCCATGATAGATGCTTATTTGAAATATACACAGAAATTCTTATAATATAGTAGTGTATTATATGAGCATTTTAAATATATTACAATTTAAATCTTTGTTGATTACAGAAATAGATTGATAACAATTTATAAATACTTGAGTACCTATTTAAAATACAATTTAAATTAATTACACTAGATACCTACTTGAAGTACCTACCAGCTAGATATCTACATAATTCTTTGATTATTATTTATCAATTAGGTACCAAAAATTTGATAATGCAGGAACAATAATATGGACTGGATATTTAAATGAATAGCCCAGAGAATAATCATTATTAATGTTATTGTTATATACAATCTCAACCTATTTCAATTTGGAACTAATACAAACAAATTCGAAATAGGGAAATTAAAATTTGAAATATTATCTACTTTAACAAATATGTAATTATAGGAACTCAATTAGAATAATAATTTAATTGAACTTGGTACTCAAATGTGTATATACCTTGTTTAAAAAAAAATAAGGCAGCGGTATCCATATAGATTAGATAACAAAACTATTTGAGACTTTAGACAATAAAACGACAAATGACAAAACCAATCATATTTAAGTATCAGTAAATTATAATTAATTAGAATGGTAAAATAAAATATTAATCTTTTACTCCATCTTGTACTTTAAAAAATGTTAATGTGATACTAATGAAATTGTGTTTAAAAGATTATTATGCAACACATTTAATTACTATCAGTTGTTTCTAATTTGTTTATACAAAACAATAATTACAATGAATATAACAAATATTAATACCAAATAATAAAATGATACAAAAATACAGTAAGTACAAGTAGAATATTTATGGATATTAAGATTTAAACTGTATTTGTTTACAATAACAATACTATATTATGCACAGGTATAAGAAGTATAATACTTTAGAACTATTTAACATTAAAATCAATTATATTCAGTTTTCAATAAATATCCAAGTTTAGCGTATTAAAACAACAATAACATGTACCTACTAAAATTAAATCATTGCGACAATAAAAAATATTTAGACTTTTAAAGAATATCATGACAATAATGTAGGTGAAATGAAAAATATTAAAATAACATTTATCATAAAATACACCGAACTACCTATTATTGCATATTATATTTAATACCCACCGACATTTTAGTAGGTACTAAGTACCTAGCAATAAGAAAATATTCTTACAAGGTAGGGACATTTTAACTTTGAGTACCTACATATGCATGGGAATTAATACAAACGTAGATATGAAAAGCATAAACCCCTGACAATCAACCATCAAGTTTATGTGTGTGAGTATTCATCTTCGGTAGGTAATAATAATAATAATAACAATCTTCAGCGGGTTATTTCGTTCCTACCGTTTCAACAGGGTAGTGCGGGTTCCCAAAGACACCTTTAGTCGATCTACAAAGGCATCAGACATTCTGTTGGGCGGAATACGTAGGGATGTCACTGAGGGGGGAAGGAGTGGTGAGGGACGGCTAAAATGGCGCGAATCGATGATAACGGGCGGGTGGTGGCCATATTAGCCCGCGGCCCTCACGGAGAAGCGCGCGAGTTTGCCGCAGCCCCGCCAAAATGTCAGGTAGACGACCACACTCACACGCGCGCGCGTATATATATATAGTGGAAGTATAAGTGTGTGTGTGTATACATATATATATATATATATATATATACATACATACACACACACACACTTACCTACGTATCAGTTAGTTAAAATATCTACGTAGTTATAACATACCGAAAACGACGTAGGTATAACGCTTAAAATTGTATGCGTGTATTAGATTATATTTTACACCCAGACTCACCTAAGGAGTGAAGTTTTTTAGAATGAGCGATGCGATGGCGACGGTGACACAGCGTACAGGTCCGGTCCGTCCTCGGGATGGGATTTATTGTTGAATAGTTGTTGCTGTTGATGTGTAGGAAAGTCGCTCACGTCCAGAGAACGCGAAACGCGGCGGTAAAACGGAAATGTAAAAACCAAAAATGAAAAGTTCACTATTAAAAAATGTTTTAAAAAAAAAAGTCCAGTCGAAACGACGACCCAGAATACAACGAACGGGCCCACTGAAGGACGAGGCCACAGTGTTGTAGTTGTTTTCGATACTACGTACAGTGCGAAACGAATGCGCGCGACGCCCGGGGCGGACGGGAGGAGGGCTCGGATTCCTTAACCCGCGGTCCAAAGTGACAGTGCCGCCAACGGTTGGCCACCGACGACATATTGGAGGGAAATCCGTCCAGTCGACCACGCGCGCGAAAAAAAAAGTTAAACATCACTACGCGATCTACAACTACGCAGCAGAAGCAACGACGGCCACGTTTGTTTTTCTTCCTATTTTACAATAATAACGTGTGTGTACAGGGTGTCCTAGTCTTCAAGCACATTGACCCAACACTTGTAAACACTGTGTAAAATAAAACACCATTTTGTTTTTCAAACTAAAAATCCTAAACCAAAAGACCCAAATAATACCAATCACGTACTTTATTACGCTTTACCCTCCGAGTCGCATTGAGAAAAAAAACATAAAAAGGCGGTTAACTTCCGCGATAAATATTTTCTATTACGGTTGAATGTTACCGTTGACCTAAAAATTCCTCAACGGCATATGATAATAATATTGTGCCGCGTTTTTTTTTTTTTTTTTTTTTTTTTTAAAGCCCAAACGCGCGTGGTGGCGGTCACAAATAACAGTAATAATAATAATATAGTGTAAATGCATTTTGCAATTGTAATTGTATTTTATAATTGTATTTTGTGCGCCTATTAAATTTGGAAATGAAAAATGATTATTTGTTTGCTTTCTAAATACCGCCCGTAACGGCCGACATTTTAATGGCCAACTGCGAATACAGAAATATTATAATATTACGTACTGCGCATTAGCGGTCGCCAGACGGCCGATAACGCGCGGCTGGAAAGAGACGGACGGGAGGGTCGAAAAACAATGAGCGTTATCGATTATTTACGGGGCGAGCCACCGGGATAGGAAACACGTGAAAACGACCACGCCGCCTCCAACTTTGGTACACCTTGTACAAAAATGTACCGATATATTATTGACGCGCCGTCGCGGAAGATGTCGTCCGCCCCGTCCGCGTATCCGCGACGGGCGGCGGCGGTCAGTGTCCGCGAGGTGAAACGACGACGTCAATGAAATCGCACGAGGCAGCGGCGGCGGCGGCGGCGGCGGCGGCGGTTGCTGGCCGTTTGCCACTACTATAATAATAAATTACGTACACCGCCGCCGCCCTAATAATAATAATAACTCGTACCTATACGACCGGGAATAAAGCGGAGGCGCGCGTCCGCGTCGCCGTCCGTTATCACGTCATGCGCGGCGCGCGCGTTACGATTTCCGCAGACGACTCGATTATTAGAAAGTCTACTGCAGCACTGCCACCGCCGGCCGACGCGTATTTTACTGATTATTTCGTTAGATCCCGAGCGAACAACCGAGCAATGCCCTGCTGGTGGCGTGTTACGGGAACGTTAATTTCAATTTTCCCACGGGGATGCAAACGTATTTTGAATCTGGCCGATTTTTCCGTTCGTTTCGCGCGCTTACGTTCCTCTTATTCACGCGTTACGTTTTAACATACAAACACCTACTGGGTGTGTTGACATTACGGCAAAACGGATATTAAACTACGGCCACAGACCACAGTATATTTTTTCATGAAATACAACATTATAATACCATGGTTCATTCCACGCATAGACCTCATACTAAGTATATCTAGTACATCCAAGTACATCTATACTAGGTCTATGATTCCGCGTGAAGTCAATTTTGACGCACACTTATTTAGTCATGTTAACAATTAACGGTTGACAAGGTCGTAGCTTGAAAAAATTTTCTGGAAGGGGAGGAGGGGTTAAATCAAATAATATACTTCCATAGCAGTTAAAACAAAACAAAAAAAAGCTGTCAGTTAAAACAAAACAAAAAAAAGCTGTTCTAGGATAATGGAAACAGGTGCAGCCGCTGTTGTAGATAATTTAATGTGTATTTAATTATAAAAACTATTCTGAACGGAGTTCGGTTGAGAGTGTTGCTTTGTCAACAGTATATAAGTCATACGAGTATATAAGTTAACTCGTATTATGGTAAAATAATTGCATGTGCATTATACATTTTCTTTAATAATACTAGTTTAATATTATACCAATTCTCCAGTTTTTCCAACGTTTTTCCCGATTTTTCCCATTTATTAAATAAACGTCCCGAGGAAAATCAAAAAAATTACCTCTTTAAAGTACCGCCCAGAGAACATTTCCTTTCAGAAAAAGTGCTATACTTGATAATCGAAGTATACTTTCTAGTAGAAAAAGCGTTCACATAAAAAATTAAAAAAAAATGAAAATAAATATCATTGTAAAACGAATACATTCCTCGCTCCATTCAGAATCTAAAATTAAATACATAGAAAAAAAAAGAATTATACAAATTGGTTGTTTCACATAGAAATAATTTATTTTAATAGGAAAGATTATTTAAAATGGGTTATTATTAGACATAGGTTAAGAAATATACATTATTTGATTATTATTTATTATATATTATCTAAAATGTATTGATATAAGATTATATTATTATCTATGTCTAATAATAACCCATTTTAAATAATCTCTATTAAAATAAATTATTTCTATGTGAAACGACCAATTTATACAGTTTTTTTTTCTATGTATTCCTTCGTTTAATTTTTTCATATTCAGTTGCGTTTTACATTTTGACTGTGATATACCTGATGGTGAATTTTTAATTCGAAACCGGTCGTATCACTTATCATAATACTCTAAGCGACGCATTCGTTGGTTTCTCTGTTTTTATACATACATTTTTTATTTACATATTTATTATTTATTTACGAGTATTAAACATTTTAATTATTTTATTATATTTTATAGCACAAAATCTAGTAGTCCTTTTTTTCTTTAGCCAAACGATCAATACATCATCCAGATAGATTTTAATTTACCTGTGCACACTCAAAAGAGCTAAACCCGTAAGACGTTTTTGGCCTGATGAGTTACATAAATAATTTATTCATTTTTTCATGGTTGAAAAGGTGCGTTCTGGCGTTGAGGTCGAAACTGGCAATGTAGCTAATAGTTTCAAAATAAAAGATACGTTTGGAAAACATTCAGAATTACATTTAATGTACTCGTATGCTTCAATAGGCGAATTTGGACAGTTTTTTCTGGTTTGTTAGTCAATTTTATTTTTCCACAGTGAATTTCTCTTGGCAGTATTTCTAAATCCAGAAATTTATAATTAATTTCAAAGTCGTTTGTCTCTATTTTAAATTTGTTGCAGTTAAGAAATTAAATTTATTAATATTATATTATATTGTAGAAAACGCCATCAGACTTTGAATTAGTTCCATTTTAATAAAATATTTAACAATATAAGGGGGGGAGAGTGCCTCTCCATTTGGGAAACACTTATCTAAGAGAACAAGACGCTCAACAGCAAACAATTACCAAATTATTAACGTTGAGAGTTCAAATAACTTAGTTTTTCGAAGTCGATTTAAGAGTCCATCAAGTTAAAAATGTTTTAAAATTTATCGTTTTAATGGTTTTTTTACGTGAATATTAAAATGAAAATGAAAATAATATAATAATACTAACATTTTTATTTTTATTGATAAAATAATTGTGTATATAAATATATTTCAGAAGATTAGATAACCATAAAGCCATAAAATATACTCGATAACAATATTATTATAATACCAAATAATATTTGTAATACAAAAAATAATAATAATTGTTGGTAAGAAAAATACGGGCTGCAACGGCAGCAACCCGATTCTGGAAATTGAAAAAAAAAAAGAAATCTAAAAATAACTTGAAAATTAAATTAACATATAAATATAGTGATATATTATAGTATAGTTTTGTACAATAATGTTGTAGCTATCTGCACAGCTAATATTATGATATGCTGTTTAAATCCGTGGACTTAATTATGAACTTGCATCGACCAGTCTTTTACGTTGTTTGATATCTTCATCAAATCGATTATTTTTTGATAAAAATGGAAAATCTGTAAAAGAGCGAACTGAAAATATAATATCCTAAAACGGTATTAAGCATATAAATATGATGATGAAAAAGTAAAGATGATTTTATAAATTAAAATATAATATTTTAAAGTTTATTTATTATTTTATTTCTACTTTATTTATAGGTTAAATTTTAAAATCCACCAAAAAGGCAAACGATGTCACCATTTTTTTTTATGATTTGATATCAAGTTTTGAGATTGTGGTTCTATACCTATAATGTAAGGCTTAATTAAATCAAATGCGTAGTTGACAAGAATCCTTAAAATAAGCCCCGAGATAAAATATCGGAACGGTAAAAATTGTTTGCAAATTTATACGGTTGTGCGTACAAATAAATAGCACTAACATTTTTGTTGAACATATTGTAAGTATCTAAAATGAAAAAAATATCAAACGGAAATATTTCGCACGGCGGGTTAGCCACTATTGTAGGTGAGCCGTTGGGAAGGTAGAGGAGAAATTTAACCTGTACGCATCGATTAATCTTTGATAAGATTCTGAGCGGAGTTCGGTTAAACATGTTTTAAAAGGCCGTAATATTTACAATTTTAAAATACATAATACATTTCGTACATTTTCACGTTTTTCCTACGTTTTTTCCCCGGTATTTCCCGTTCATTATAAAACCCTTAGGAAAATTAGAAAACGACTTCAGGACCCTCAGTCAAATTTTATTTTAGAAAAAATGCTACGCTCGAAAATCGGAGCGAAATTTCCTGTAAACAAATTGTTCACGTTAAAAAAAAAATACAAATTAAACATCATTGTTTGTAAAACCAATACATTCTTCGCTACGCCAGAATCTAAAATATATTGGTATCGATCATGTTTAAAATATAGAACCCTTTATTTCATACGTTTTATGCGTGTAACACGTATTATTAAATTTATATGTATAAAATACCAAACTACTACTAAATTATATTTAAACAACTAATGTTTTACATTTGTATTTTTTATCACGTGTCATGGCTTTTCTTAGAAAAACAACATTTGAACATGAAACCTATCGAAATACCATATACATTATACATTATAATGATTAGCGATTAAATAATATTTACTTAGTATTAATATTATATTATAGTAGTATTCAACTTATTATTTATTCAAAATCCATTTTTTTTTTTTTTTTTTTTACTTGATACATGTGCATTATTAGTATCGGTTATTCGGTTTAATAGGTAGTGGGAAAAATATAAATTTGGAACTATCAAAGTGTAATAACAGATTATCTATTTTTTGAGTATCAAACTATTCGTTCTTGTCCCTTTTTGAACTTATTCTGGCCCACTGTGACCATTTTTTCAAAGTTCCTACATATCAAATTTGAATCAACAACAATTATTCATGTTTTGTTGCAATATTATCAAAAACCCTTTATCAAACGAATTTCGGGATAAAAAGTATTCAATGCGCTAATCTAGAACATATTATATATGTGTGTTGAATTGCATCTATTAATTATTTATAACACAAGTATGCACAGTGTTGGCATCGTTCCCAGGGGCGCAACTATAAAAAAATTGAGGGTGCTGAAGCCCCCTAGAAAAAAAGTAGTTCATACACACAAAGGATCTATAAACTATAAGTGTCACTCAATCTTTTCTATTCTACTACACCAACTAACCATTAGCTGTACCATTGGTTAAATTTAAAAACAAGTAACAGATTTAAAACACAACCTTTTTAATTTTGATGGTTAGAGATTTACTAATAATTACAATGAAATTGGATAAAAAATGGTAAACATAAAAAATTGAACTACACCATGCAATTTGGAAGATCCTCTTTATAAAGTATATGTATTATGTACAGTAAAAGAATATTAAATTATAAAGTTACAGATTGTTTAAGTTTATAGGAGAAGCGAATACAAACACAAAATGCCTGTGTTAAATCCGTTGCTTCGTCGTTCATCAAAACTAAATTACCGCCCTCCCGTGTGCTTTGCTATACTTATACTTTAGTTTCACGTTTTACAGAATGCACTCGAAACGGGCCCATAATAATTTATTTTACCACCAGTGTTGTTTGTGCGAATGTATTTATCTTTGTAACGGTTAATATATAAATATTTATGTGTTCGGGCGCATTAAAAACGTTTTTTAAAATACACGCGAGTATAGAAGTATTGACAATTAATACAACGACGGTACACAATTTCAAAGTGATTTTCAAATCGATAAAAAAGTAGTACAATTTGATTTAAAATACTTGGTTTCATATTTTATTGACTGATTTTAAATTATTTTTGTTCGTTCTACCTAAAGAACGTAGCTTTTTTTAAATGTACGTATAAGGAGTACGAGACACGTTGAAATTGGACGAAAAAAGGTTGGACGTTTCGGAAAAACACAAATGATGGATGGATAACTTACCGACTGGTAAAAAAAAAAAATTGATAGTGGTACAAGTATAATTCGTGACACGTGACACATAATAAAGAAATCCCAGCGCTCCGGATTTCGACGGAGCGCTGGGAAGGTTTAAGTGCCATTTACCTGACGACCTGTCGGCGACGGGAATAACGGCCGGCGCCGTGGTGCTATTCGCAGTAGACGGAACCGCCGGTCGACGTCGTTGAAATTGGTCCCCGTAGTTCAGACGTCGGTCGTGAGCCCGCGACAGGTGACGAACCGATCGAAGGCACCGAGGAACGCTGCCGTTGATAGGACTGGACACTAATCGCAAATAGACTGCCTTGGCGTTTAGGCACACAGGCACGGCGACAGTTTTGTACGACCGTGCCTTTCGTGATCGGTGTTCCAGCATCGTGACGGGCTCTGCGTAGTTGATTCTAACGTGCGTTAACGGGCGGCATTGGAGCGCCCGTTCTTCCGGCGAATGGGCTACGACTGCGTGCGTTAATTGCACTCGCGGAGTCGCGCGTAGCAGGAGAAATGGATAATTACCGAATACACTACATGTTACTAACCCAACGAACAACAAGACGACCCGAAAAAAAAAATACGTAGACAACACCGACTTATGAAGAAGAATGGAAAATCTACGATCGACAAGCAGAAACACAACAAAATAAAAGTCAAACTGAACGAAGATTGGTATACTTAGAGAAAATTGAAATATACATATTAACTTAAATTTTATTAGTGATTCGATAAACCGAGGATATACCGAATCTAATTATTCAAATCGAAATAATTGTGTCGGTATTCATCAGTTGTTAGTGTGACCAACTTCTGATGGTAAATGGAATATTTGGTGCTGAAATTGGGTGCCCGCCCATTGTTGGTGCGGCTCACCATTGATGGTAAGTGGAAAATTCGGAGGTGCATACGGTAACCTTGTATGTAGAGGTACATTTCCTATTGGCTGAAATACACCTAAGGGAACTTGGTGATTAAAAGAAATCGGAAATTGTTGACCGAAAGTGGCAGGATTGGGTACGTGGTTTGAGATTCTAATAGGTGATCGGTTTCTGGTAGTGTGATGTGGATGTGTATTACCAGTACCGGTATTCCAAGATGAGGGTTCGTTGAAAGTTGCTTTTTTGGGAGGAGGTGGTATGCGTTTTAAGATACTGATGAGCGACTTTTCTTTAGCAATAACTGTTTTCGTGCTGTTAGTTTCGGGAAGCGGTTTGTGATAGATGGCTACATTTGGTGGACATCTTATTTTTTGTGTTGCGTTGAAACCTGCGGTCGGTATGTCATCGATAGCAGTATCCGGAAGCGGTTTGTGATAGA
>CABPRJ010001519.1:0-32959 GCA_902439185.1 Cinara cedri
ACCTAGATCAGTTGCATTAACATCATTCCTCCCCACAGCATCTTTGAGATGAATATAGTTCTCAGTTCTTAGCTGTTTCTGATGATTCCTAATAAAATTCAACCTTTCAGTTTCAATTTTTGCGTATATATCGACCAAAAATTGACTGAAGAGGGAGCGGAAGTATACAATATGGTTAACTTCATCTTGCCTAATCATAATTCGGTAAGCATAAAAGGATGCCGCAGAAACTTTTTTTTCAAGAGGCAATTTCGTAGTGGGATTACACAATGGTATGTCAATAGAGTATCCGTCCTCGCCATGGTAAAACATAAGTGGATACTGCAGAGCGTCGTACGCTCGATGAATTTCACTGATACGCTGTAGTTTATTATCGTGACTTTAAAGTACGATGTCTCTATTTTCAAATTGCTGACTTCCAATTATTAGAGCTATTTCATTTTGTGTTGGTGCGTTAAAGCGACCAACATGAGCATTAGTGGGTTTTCTGTCTGCACGGATGACCACTTTAAATTCTTTACAGTTCTTTTGCACCGCATTAATCGTGGTCTTAAATTGTTTGACATAACTGTTTTTTTCATGGAGCATGCTTTGCAATTGTTTGACCAACCCTGATTTGACGTCAGGAAAATTGGCGCACCTTGAGCGTACTTCCCTCTCATCCTCACCTACAAAATATATTTGTAAAAATTGGGCATTCTGATCAGGTTTATGCATGAGACTCCCTACCAAATGATACACTTGGCCTTGAACTTTGAAAGTAGGCATAAATCCTTCTGTTACAATTTTTTTAGCCCCAAATGATGTCATTAGAAAACACCCATTGTATTTTCGTATAAGGTCCATAAAATGATTATGATGGGGGTGTCTGTCCATAAGCAGGCTGTTGAGAGGTTCCGGCAAATGTTCAAAAGATGGAAGCTGCATTTTGCCATTTTTGCAGCACATTCCGGGGGTTTCTTCTTTCCATTTTAGAGCATTGCAGTATTTGCACTTGTGGTTCATAGAATCAAGAGCTATAGTTTTTTCTGCCTCATAAGCCAGGTCAGGATTGTACGTCATTCCTGAGTTGACCATTATTTTNTAGTATGCTCATATCGAGACCTAGCAGCTCTGCCTACCTCAGGATTATCTAGCTGGTACCTGGCAACTGCAGATCTGTTCACTAAAGGATTACGAGGTGCATATGTCTTTGCCGCGTTTTGAAGTTGTTTTTTTCTTATATTGCCAGTGTATCTGGCACGGCGTTTTCCACCCTTCTTCAGGGATAAAGATAAAGGTGATTGCTGTAATGTGGAGTCTCTCTGAGGGATCAATATTTCTGACTCATTAGGCAGGTAGACATCAAAATGGCCCCTAGAGAGATTTTGCGTAAAACGCATCCTCAACACAGGGTAACCTTCAATACCAAAACGCTCATAGAGCTGATTATTGCGGTAAACTTCAAAAACGTAGTGGAACAATTGTCCAGCGGCCACCAATTCACATAAACCACCATAAGTATATAATTGAGACATGTCAGCAAAATACTCAGCGGAACTCATATAGTTGTCCCCATTGTTGTCGTGAGACATGATAGAAAACTCCGTCCAATTTTTTGTTACGTGGCTCACAATAAGCTTGCGTATTTCTCTGGCCATTTGCTCAGTTCCGTACATAAGATAGGAGAGCGAATTAAATAAACAGGCACCATCTCCTGTAATAGGTACAACGATGTGAGATACCATTTCCCCATTCACGTTTAAAAACTCGATTTTTAATGAAAAAAGTTTTATAATTAAGTGATCAATTCAGTTAACGCCAATTTATATAAACTCACGCGGTTTGTATTTCGTGTATATTAATCAAAATTTACTTTTGAACGCCGTTTTATACAGACGTACGCGGTTTGTAATTCATGTACCTACCCCACGAAAATAACAAACCGAATTTTATGTGCTAAAAAGCCGACGTAGACCAAACGGTTTTCAAGGCGTNGTTTTATAATTAAGTGATCAATTCAGTTAACGCTAATTTATATAAACTCACGCGGTTTGTATTTCGTGTATATTAATCAAAATTTACTTTTGAACGCCGTTTTATACAGACGCACGCGGTTACATAACAAATGTGCTAAAATAGCATAAATAACAAACCGAATTTTATGTGCTAAAAAGCCGACGTAGACCAAACGGTTTTCAAAGCGTTTGCGACAATTGCGCGTTTACAGGTCACTCGCTGTTGCAAATGATTAAGCAACAAAATTGTAAACCAACCACAGTTCACAAAACCTTTTAAGTACATAAAGATTTAAAAAAAATGTTCGTTTTATAAACACAACAATTTACTGTCGTGTTATGTCGTGTGTGTCTGTATATTAATCAAAATTTACTTTTATACAGACGCTCGCATTTTGTTATTCATGTACCGCACGTAAATAATCAAAATTTACTTTTGAACGCCGTTTTATACAGACGCACGCGGTTTGTAATTCATGTACCTACCCCACGAAAATAACAAACCGAATTTTATGTGCTAAAAAGCCGACGTAGACCAAACGGTTTTCAAGGCGTTTGCGACAATTGCGCGTTTACAGATCAATCGCTGTTGCAAATGATTAAGCAACAAAGTTGTAAAATAATCACAGTCCACAACACCTTTTAAGATTTTAAAAAAAAATTTCGTTTTATAAACACAACAGTCCGCACGAAAATAACTAACCAAACTCCAATGTGTTAAGAGGCGTTAATAATCTGTGAAGCTCACGTCGATCAAACAGTTTTNTTGCAAATGATTAAGCAACAAAGTTGTAAACTAACCACAGTCCACAACACCTTTTAAGAATGTAAAAAAAAATTTCGTTTTATAAACACAACAGTCCGCACGAAAATAACTAAGCAAACTCCAATGTGTTAAGAGGCGTTAATAATCTGTGAAGCTCACGTCGATCAAACAGTTTTCAAAACGTATTCGAATAAATACGTGTTTAATAGCCGCAAGATGCAATGGAAGTGAAATATGTCAGACGACAGCGGCGACAACGATGACAACGGTGACTGATCGGTCAATGGTGGGGGTGAGTAGGGCCGACGGAGTTGTAGGCAGCACGTATTCACCATTTCGCGTTATCTTTGTACTTTGATCGTCTACCGCCCGTACCTATTGTGTGTTGCAATCGCGGGTCACCGATAACTTCGACTATAGGCTATATATAATTGATTGTTATTATTCAATTGTGAATTCCACGTACTATTAGCACTATTAATAGACTGAACAGCGATTAACAGCTGGAAAAAAATACATATATATAGCTACATAAAATGTATACAAACTTTTAAAAAAAACCCCTTTTACCCCCTTAGAGTTCGAATTTTGAAAAATCCTTTCTTAGTGCGCCCTTACATTGCTTAAGGAACCTCTGTACAAAATGTCAAGTCTCTAGACCCAGCGGTTTGGTCTGGGCGTTGATGAGTGAATAGGGGTTGTCTCCTATATGTATATAGATTAGTACTTGTTATATAGTCCCTAATAGTGATTTAGTGATTTATTCACATTATTTTGAACCCTTTCATCTTTATACTGAGGTAGTTCCATAAAATATTTGTTATTAGGTGATTTTAATTCAGGTGTTTAAATCAGGTGTATTTTTATCATCAGGGAATAATGGCTTAATGTTTCGTGGAGTACTAAATGGCCGAAATTTCAGGAAATAATTTTTAAGTCTTATCAGATGTAAATCGCAAAAGTTCAATAAAATATTGTATTAAAAATTTTAGTAACAAAATATTCATGTAATGTATTAATGTGTCAGATTATTTCGATTGTAACAATCATAACTTTCAGCCCAGTACTAAGTAGCATTGATTTATAATCAATGAAAGTACCTTATTCTGGTGTGCGGTATTGCTGCATTATCAAAATTTGAATTTGTACTATCCAGAATTGATTACATTTTTGTAATCAATTTCCCCACCAATAAAATGGTTGGTTTTTATCGTATAGTTTTTATTGCTTTTATAGTTATTCAGTTATTCTATTTCATTATTAATTTTGTGAAAACAGTTAAGACTATTACAAAAATTAAAATTTTGTAATAAATTTCTTATTCTTGTTTTTAATTGATTGAATTGGGGAATTTAACATTGAGAAAATACCCAATCCCCCCCCTCAAAAAAAATATCTTTATACACCCCTGTATGATGCTATGGAATACAATGATGTTAATCAATTAAATATTTTTCAAATTGTTTCCAGATCTCAGTTAAGACTTCATATTTTCTAATATTACATAT
Source organism: Cinara cedri (assembly GCA_902439185.1). NCBI lineage: Eukaryota > Metazoa > Arthropoda > Insecta > Hemiptera > Aphididae > Cinara > Cinara cedri. Next base: position 4,272 of record CABPRJ010001519.1, read on the forward strand.
TTATCGGTTTCTATAGCAGACAAAGTTCTTATCACTCCTGATAAATATCATTTTGTTTTGAGTTTGTCTTATGATTATTATAATCCAATAGTAAATATACCCACATATAATATCTCAGATTATAATTTCAATAAAGCTTATTAATAATGATTTATTGACTAGAATGTTACTTAATGTTGATTGGAGTTATTTGTATAATAAGTCTAACATTAAAGAAGCTATAGACTTCTTTTATTGTAAAGTTTTGGATATTATTTAAATTTACAAACCTAAGAAAAGTAAATGCAGGCAGTTCACACCCTCTCTTGAGCTTCGTGAGTTACTAATAGAGAAAAAGGAAACTCATAGAAAGCTTAAAAATTTTGGTAATAATTTAGATTGTATACATTTTTCCTATTTACATGCTCTTTGTAAAAAAAAAAGTCAAAATTATGTTATTCTCAGTACTTAACCAATATTAAAATTTCATTAATTAAGAATCTTTGCTCAATTTGGAATTACATAAAGAAATCTAAAACTAGTAGTGACCTTCTGAATAGTATGTCATATGAGGGTAAGCGTTCTGATGAGCCATTAGTTAATGCTAATTTTTTTTTTCTATTTTCCCTTTGTTTCCAAAAAAGTTTATTTTTTTAAATCACTTATGCCACTTATTTTATCAACTGCTGTTTTTATGTTTTAACTCAACCGTTTCATTACCTTTTTCACTTTCATTAAAAACTGGTGAATTTTCTTTGAAATGGAAATCTTTGTGATTCCAATCTAGAAATCTGGTGACCGCTCTATTATTAACAATTATAGACCAATATCAAAATTAAGTACCTTATCTAAGTTAATTGAAAAACTGATTGTAGTGAAGATGTCAACGATTTTCAGTAGTTTATTAATGAATAAACAACATGGATTTTTTACTGAAAAATCTATTAATATATTGTCATTTTTAGTGAATGAAGTGTCATGTGGTAAACAAGTTGATGTAGTATGTACAGATTTTAAAAAAAATATTTGACACTGTTGACCACAATATATTAATTGGTAAGCTTAAGAAAATTGATACATATGATCCGTTTTTACCGTAGCTTCATTCTTATTTGACAAACCTAGACCAAATAGTAAAAATTGGCAGTTCAGTATCCAAACTAGTCTTGGTATCATCCAGAGTACCTCAGGGAAGTCATCTATCACCTTTACTCTTTTTGATTTTTATAAATGATGTCGGTAAAATGTTCAGACATGTAAATGGTAAATTTTCACTTTTTGCGGTTAATTTAAAGATTTATTTGAGTTTGTTAAAATACTTACAATTTTCAATCTAATTTGAACTGTTCGGGTGACTTTTGTTCAGCTAATGATCTTTTCATTAATACTTTGAAATATTTCTTTTTGTTGTCACCAATCTCTTATAAATTTAAGTTCTTGATACATAGTGAAGAGATTATTCAGGTCCATCAAGTTCACGATTTAAGCATTATTTTTTAAAATGACCAAAGTTTCAATACTCATATCGATTCAATTCACACAAGAACATTAAGAGTACTTGGCTTCAAAAAAGAAATTGTGCCAATTTTAAGGTTATAAAATATTTTACTGTATTTTGCGGTAAATATTATATAAAACAAATTTTCAACATCAATCAGTCATAAACTAATAACTATAATATATATCAGTAGTAAAAATCGGTTTTACTTATAATAAGTAAATGATATGAATGAAGTTCAAGTAAATAACTCATGCATTTATTTATTAAAAGAACTATTCTACTTATTAACCTATCATTAGGCGCGTGCATATGTGTTGCACAATGCGACAAAAAGACGAGTTGAAGTTATAATATGGATAACTATAAATAGATAGTATTTTGAGAAATTATTAATGATTGAGAAAATCTGTGTTTATATTATTACAAAAAGGTATGTAAATTAAAAAGAAATAATAATTTTCATATTTAACCAAAATTTAAAATAAAGAGGGTCTTCGAACTAATTTATGTTTTAACTAGATGTCCGTACCTTCATACTGGGAACCACTGTATTAAACATATTAAAACTATAATGTAATTTTAATTCTCCTAAAATTTATCATGTATTTTGTTTTGTATGTTTTAATATAGTATTTGTATATTGTATTTTATAGTAAAAGTCGTGATCAAGAAAATAATGAAAGATTTCCAAAACTATTAATTCAATCACTCAGACAAGCAACTGTGGGTATGAAATCATTTCTAGATGCTGTTGAACATAGTCAAGATGTGGATAAAGTTGTTAAATTACAAAAATCATTAGAACAAATTAGGTAATATTCTTTTTTAAATTAAATTATTATTTCAGAATATCAAATTTAAAAACTTGTTTAATAAATAATACATTTATTAGGTTAGGATTTAATGTTAGTTCATTTTTACCAACATCAGAAACTAAAGAAATAGAAGTATCATATAAAGATCTCATGGATAATATTTCAAAAATGATTGACAAAATAATTTCAAAAAAAGGTAATTATATATTGTATGGTTTTAAAATTAAATGCCCCAATACATATTTATCAAATTTATAGACAATAAAGAAGATGAAGCTGAAGATGAACTATCATATGAGACTTTAATCGGAGTAAGTAGCTAATCTTACACTTTATATTATTAGATATTAATATAATTTAAACATTAATATGTTAATAGGATAGTATAGAAAAATTAAAAAAGGTGGTATCAGATTTTATGGATAAAGTTAATCGAGCCTTTAAAGATACATATGGGTCAAAACATTGTAAAAAAGAAGACCGTAGTGAAAATGATGACTTAAGTCTTAGATCTGAAGTGTTGTCAAGCATATTGAACAATGATGAACAGATACTACCAGACTCTTTACTTAAATTATCAAAAGCAATAAACCATACTGGTGAATTAAGTTATATTTTTAACAATTCGACTCAAGAACCAGAATATGAAGTTATTGTCAAACCTGAAGAAGCTGGAGGTATTACGATTTATAATTTGTATACAGTGGTTAATTTTCTGTAAGACATTCATTTTTTTAGAAAAAAGCAATTCACTTATTTGATTTAAATCAGTTTATTGCATTCGTAATTGTTGATATACCACTACAAGTTTTGCTTTTTTGCTGTGGCTTGTGGGTAGTCAGTAGTGGAGCACTATTAATAAGCTACCATATGATTGGTACTCCTTACAATCTATATCTCTAATATTTTAAAATATATATGTCACCCAGTATATTGAAACGTCATATATTACAAACATTTTTCACTGTAATTAACAAACTCGTTTATTCATTAATTTATTATTTTAAATTTATAAATAAATAAAAGTTCATGTTTGACAATTATAATTTAAAATTAAAATATTTTGTGTCCCTATGTTTCTTGAAATGTTTTCTTTTTTACAGTTTTTGATTTGGTTGATACGCTTTTGGATGATTCACATAAATACATTTATGAAAAAGAAAACAATTTACATCCAACACTGTTGAAAATGGTTACAAAAGACATTCAAATACTTCAAAAAAGTTTACCTGCAGGAATCTGGGTGAAAACTTTTGAGAATCGCATGGTAAATTATTATTAAATTAATACGAAAATTCTGAATTATATTTTAATTTTATATTAATATTTTAAAAAGTTTGAAAATAATTGTTACTTTTGTTATTATTTTGTTATTCTTATTATAGGATTTATTTTCTGTAATGATCAGAGGACCAGAAAGAACACCATATGCTGGTGGTTTGTTTATGTTTGATATAAAGTTACCACACACTTATCCACTCACACCTCCACTGTGTCATTATTATAGTTTTTGTGATGACAGATTAAATCCAAATTTATATGAAGATGGAAAAGTCTGCCTTAGTCTTTTAGGCACTTGGTCTGGTCATGGTGTTGAACTGTGGTCACCTAGGGACTCTAATTTATTGCAACTTCTAGTATCAATACAAGGTGGTACAAATTAATTTTGTTAATTAGTTAATTTTGCTAATGTGTTGTTATATTTTAGGACTAATATTGGTTAGTGAACCTTACTACAATGAAGCTGGATTTGATTCTCAGCGAGGTCAAAAACTGGCAAAAGAAAATTCTCGTGTTTACAATGAAATGGCTCTAATCAAAGTAGTTCAATCAATGACAAATATGTTGAAAATGAATTATTTGTAAGTTACATCATTCATCTTATTGTAACCTTAATATTTAAAACAAGATTCTTTATAATTTATATTATATTATAAACATGGGAGGGATACTTAAGGCAAATCTCTGTGTAAATGGTCATGATATCTATACCCACTAATGCTACCATAACTTACCAAATTTATTTTTTATATCAATTGATGTGTATAGTTAAAATATATATTTGTTCCATGAACAGCTAAATAATGTCCAAACTTAGCAATCTTAATAATCTTATTACTGTTAATAAAATTGATTGCCACGGCGGTTTAGATAATGCATATATACAAGGTGTGACAGAAAAGTAACGAGACTTTTCAACATAAGCTAAACTATTTACGTTACCTATGAAGTGATTATTGAAATATGATTAGGAAACTTTTACCTAAGAGTTTTATCAGTATTTATAATTGTTATTAGTGTGTGTTTGTCTATTTTACCTGAAAATATTAGATTTAACAACTTGTTAACATTAAATTTCTTGTTAAATTAAAAAAAAAATTGCCTCGGAATCGTTTCGAATGTTAACTGAAATTTATGGTGAAGAATGCTTTTCTTCTTTTCATGAGGTCGCGTTTTTGAATGGCACAAAAAGTTTAGTGGTGGAAGAGAGATCGACTACCATCGTATTGGGCATTCTACCACATCAACAAATGAAACCATTGAAAAATCAACAAAATTATTTGGCAAGGTCATCGATTAAGTGTTAGAACTGTAGTAGAGATGATTAATATTGATAGAAAAGTGTTCGTAACATTTTAGTTTAAAATGTATGTATGAAAAATTTGTATGCTAAAATGGTCCCTAAAACTGTATCAATGAATCAACTATATTGGCTGAAAAAAATATTTCTGAACTATAACATCTCCCTACTTGATAGACTTTGCGCCTTGAAACGACTTCCTATTAACAAAAATTAAAAGTTCATTTAAAGGAACCCATTTTCAAACGGTTAATGATGTCAAAATGAAAACTCCAGAACTTCTGAAAGGGTTTATTGAAACTGATTGGCAGCACTGCTTTCATGAATGCCAGCGATGTATGGAACAGTGTGTAATTGCTGAGGGAAACTTTTTTGAAGGTGATAATCATTAATTTTCTGTCACACCTGTCGTAGATCTATAGTCAACTAATTTAATTTTTATAAAATATTACTACTTGCCTAGACATTTAGTTAAATGCCTAAACATTTAACTAAATACCTATTTCAAGTCAGGCAAATAATAAAAATGAAATGTTTTGTACAATTTTAAAAACTAAACTGTATTTTCTTATTAATTATTGCTATGTTATAAATTTGCTACAGCTGGTTTGTAACACCAATTTTGTAATATACCAACTGCTGTGCTAACTTGGTAAACTTGGTAGCTGATAGATATTATTCGTGTTTATTTATTTATATTTTTTCAAAAATATTCCAAAAAAAAAAAAAAATAGGTTACCCAGGTTTTTTTGGTGTAATTTTGGTTAAAACATTTGTTGACTTGAAATTTGGGCAGAAATATATACTTACTTTTTCTAGAGGTGACATTATTTTCAAAACATTTGAGTTATTTTTAATCTATTATATTAATAAATATTTTAATTTTGAGATTTTTTAATGTAATTTTTATTTGGTCGGTAATCTGTAGATAAATTGTTATACTTAACAGAAATGCTTTAAAATTTAACAGTCTTTGTGACTTTTGACAAAAGTCTTTGTGATCAAAGGAAAAAAATTTGAGTTTAATGTAGCATTTTTATATAAAGGATTTTTTTTAATATCAAATTTTGGCGAAAATGTTTTGAATATAAAATTATATGGAACAAATCTAGTTTTGCCTATGCAAATTTTTCAATTAGTTTTATTTTAAATATTTGTATATTTCAAATTTAAGAATAATGATGGTCAAAATTGAGCGTACAAACTTAGTTTCAAAATTATAGCTTTTTAAAGTTCTGATATTATGTGTTGTATTAATAAATAATTGAATGTTAATATTACAGTATGTCTGCTGTAGTCTAATGGTAATATATACCTGTTTTCAACCAAGGTCGCGGGTTCAGGTGAGATTCCAAAATTTTTTTTGCAAAACAATGTTGGGTAGGTAACAGGAAAAAAAATTGATGAAATTGAGTGTGATCAATTAAAATCAAATTTCAACAAAAATCATAATTATTACGGCTTTTCAATTCTTGTTTAATCGAACTTCGCTCCAAATCATTTTTCGTTATCAATGGTTTATCATTAGTCGCAAGTATAAATGAAATAACTTTTATGTATCCCACTTTTTCCACTACACACTTACAGCAGTGGATGTACCCGTTCCTCAGTCTTAGTTCTTTTTAAAAAAATATTTGTGTACTGAAAAGAAAATACTAAAAATTGAGAAGTTATATTTGTCTGAAAAAAAATTGTATGCTACAATAATTTTTTTTGATCTATTGTTCGACATATAGATGTACAAATGATGTATATAATGATGTTAGTGCAAGGTAAATGGACGGTTTGCAATTGATACATTGCTGTTGATGGACAAGTTTATTTATTTTTATATACATCTAATCATATACAGTGTTTCCCAAAATATATATAACAGTCATTTTCTATAGGCATATGAAAAAATAAATAAATGTTAAAATGCTTTTATTCTAAGAAAATATTTTTGAATTGAATTATAAAAGTAAAAAAAATTAAATAAAACTACTGCAACTAATATTACATACTTAAAAGTTATTGTATTTTTATTAGATACATGACACAAGCATATGAGATAAATCTATTTTACATACTTCTGGAGAAAATTGTAGTGTAATATTTTATTTAGAACACTTTATAGAGGTTATTCTTTATAATTTCTAAAAACTGACTTATAATGTCTAAAGTGATTAAATAATTACTGATCTGTAACCCATGATAATTATTTATAACAATGTTCTTTGAAAGTTAGTATTCATGGATTTATTCTAAGATGGTAAAAGTAAAAAAAAAAAAAAAATATATAAAAACTCAAGGTTACATCTTATCATTAATCGTGTGAATAATCATTAGTTCATTTAAATTTATAAGTCACTGTTTTTTATAATCTTGTTGTTTACAATGTACTATTTATTTATATATTTGTTTAATATACAATATTATTTAGGGATGAAGCAAGTTCAGGATATTTTAAAGAAGAAATACTGGAACATGTAAAATTTCATGGTCCAAAGTAAGTATTTTGTGTATTTTACTATATAAATATATAGTGTCTATCATATAAAAATATTTTTAATTTTTAGATTAATCAGTACAATTGAAAATTGGATTAAAATTTCTGAAAATGAATTAACTGAAGGTATTATTCCATACAATTGTATATTACAAATGGTTTTTAATGTAAGTTTTAACCATAAATACTAAAATACTCTAGTATTCATGGTTTTAACCTATGCCAGTAATATATGTTTTACCCATTCACATCTAATTTTAATACATATGAATGAAAAATGAATTGAGTAAAATATATTTGTAATATTTCTTTTTTAGATGAAAAAAATGTTCCTGGTTATCCATTGTTGCCACTTTCTAAGGGATTCTGCCTTTCTATCATCAAAGCCCTAAAGGATTACAAAGAAGTATTGATTTCCATGAATGTTATGTTCAAATAATCATAGGTTACTCTTGTTATGTTTTGTATACTTAATAAAAAAAAGTTAAAATTTACAATTCTTATTAAAAAAAACATTATTTCTCTAAGTCTTTTTATTATTATTTACATTAAAATGTCTGGCCAACAAATTTAAATTCATTAATTAGAAAAAATAAATTTGTTATAACTATTATAAGGGTATTTGAAAACCAATACAAAATTATTAAAAATGTAAATTACTTAGGTAAACACACAATTTTTAACTTAAGTAAAGTAAACATTGTAATACAATTTTATTCCATTTTTTCTATTGTTTAAATTATTTGCCCCATGTACATTTTTTGTAAGTTATTGTTATTTTGTTATATTGCCTTATACATATATGTTAGGCTTATACATAAGCCTAATATTATAGGCTTTTAAAAGTTGTAAAATTAAATATTTTTTCTACTTAATTATAGAAATAAAATAAATATATTTAAAAACTAATACTATTTGTTTTATTCATAATTTAATTTTTCATGCTGATATAAGAAACTATAACCACCTCATACTTAGGCTATAGATAGTATAGTTGCAAGAAAATTTGTAAAAGTTCTCCCCAAAAATTCATTCCTCGCTCCCAATGAATTCATAATACTTTAACTCGTAAACTGGTCAACACAATGTTATACATTGCTATCCAGTATAAATAATACTATCTACAGTCGTACTATTTACAACTTAGTTATAACTTCCATATTAATTTGTATAATAAGAATATTATACATTTTAATTTATAATAATAATTTATACTTAAATACTTAATTATATTTAATAGTGTTTATTAAAGCGTTAATAAAACTATTTGTTTTATTTGATTACAATACCTCTAACAATAATATTAATAAAATATTAGAATTCTTACTTTTTACATTTTAATATTGTTTTTATATTTGAAACTACTATATTAACTATTCTAGTAATTTTACTTATATTGTTTATTGAAAAACTGAATACATTATGATAGTCATTATGTATTAACAGATCAATATTGTGATAAATTAAACAAATAAAGAAAATACATGATTTAATTAGACCAGTGTAATACATCATTCATAGCATATCGATGAGTCCAATATCTGGCAATAGTATTATATGTTTTTCTGTCATTGTTATAGAGACGTGCAATATCAGGCTCCATGCATACATCACAAAACGGATCAGTTAATAATGACTGTATGGAAATCAATACCTTGGCAATGGTCAATGCTAGACTCCAATTAGAATGAAGTGAATCTAAACCAATATCTCCATGACGAGATACATTAGGATGAAATATTTTGGTTAAAAATCTGACAACTGGAGGAGTCATTGGGTAGCTAAAACAAAATAAATTATTTGATAAAAAAAAAAAAAATTATAAATAAGTAAACAAGTATAGCTTACCTGTACGGTATTTGTATGTATAGAAAAAATTTTCCTCCTTCAAAAGGACTACCAGCAGGTCCTATAATTGTAGCTTGCAAATGACACCAAAGACTATCCAAAAATATCGCTCTTATACCTTCAGGTGGATCAAACCTCAAATCTTATTAAAAACAACCATATTAATTATTTTATTAATATATAATATAAAAGATAGTAATTTTATTTTTCATCAATTGGCACCACTAACTTTTTACTTCATGTCGTAAACGTCTTCTTCTCCATACATTTTCTTGACATTTAGGATGAGGATGGTTAAACATTCGTCGTACGCATGATATACACGAGGAACTACTAATCCTATAATATTATTATATTTAAAACAAATATTTTCTTCCAACTATTGATTTTTAATAATTATTGATATACACACATTGATGAACTGATGTAGTACCAATCAAAAAAAGTTTTGTATGGTTCAAAAAGAGGCCAACACTTAACTGCCAATCTACGCCATGTTGTTTGCGGAATATGGGAACGTAACAATTGTTCCCAACGAGTACATACCTTACTCACGCACCAAAGACTAAAGTCATCCAAATATGAAAAAACAGTCAATAACACTGCAAAAATAAAAATAAAAAATAAATATATATATGACAGATTTCTAAGTTTAATATTATATAATACAATTTTTTCGTGGTAATCAAATGATTCTGTCGTTTTTCAACAATTAGGCATTATTTAAAATACTTTTTTTTTCTAAATAAATAAGAAATATTAAAACCTATTAATTATATATACATAAATTATTATAAATATATTGAAGAAAAAGCTGGATTTTTTAATTTATATACAGGAGACATATCCTTCTCTATCCTTGGTTTGACATACACTGATACACAGCTGGCAAAGTTCACTTTGATCACATATAAATACATTTTTTTTTAACTTCATTTAAAAATCATGAAACCTAAAATACAATAAAATAAAAAAATAATAAGTAAAATCAGACTATATCAGATTTTTCTAAAAAATTCAATCAAGTGAAATACAATTAACATCAAATGGAAGCAAGTTAAAAATTAAACTAAGTTTTAAATAATATAATAATAATTTATTGTCAAAAAACAGAAATTAAAACTTTTTACACGGCCCTAAAAATGTAGCTTATGGCAGCACCCACCCCAAATAACCTATTGCAACATTAATTTTAAGACTAGGACAAAAAATGAAAATTTACATATTAAATAGCATAAGAAAAAAAATTACAAAGTAATTTGATTTAAAAAAGTTATATTTGATGTAACAAAATTTCAAATTAATATTAAGCTTACACAAATAATACACAGACATTTACAATAGTTTTCCTACCCAAATCTTTATAAGTTATTAGTATATTCAAATCAACTTTGATTATGACATGTATGATAAGCATGAACAGCCCTCTCCAACCTTTTTTTTTTACAATGGGCCAAATTTGAAATACGCTTTGAGCTAACATTTATAAGAGTTGCAGATAGGTAATGAAATTAAAAAAATAGATAAGATTTATTTAGATTTTAGAAAAAAATTTATATTTTATTTTTATTTTTATAACTCAAAAATTTTAAAATGTATTTTGATAAGTTTTTTGATGAGAAGTATGAAATTGATTATCTTTTAAAATGTCTTGATAGTTTTACCAAACTTTTTGGTTCCAATCAATAACATGGGTTTGAAAAACCGAAAATAAAAAACTGGGAAAATCAGTACCTAAAGCATAAAACAAATATTATTAAAGAAAATATATAAAGCCTATTTAATTATTTTACTATAAAATGATATGTATTGTCAACTGAATGTCACTCAGAATCGTTTTTTTAGTTTTAGGTACATATTAAATTACCTATAACAGTGGTTGTAACCGCCCCATTATCCTAGTACATCTTTTTTCTATTAATTGTTTTGTGGTTAAAGCTAATTTAAATTTAAAAGCTTCGATGTAGATAAAATAATTTACGATTAATGTTTGCTACCATAAAAACAATAATGACATAACCTAATCTACTAATAACAATAACGACAGGATTTTTGTAATTTCTAGTTATTAGGAACAACTAATGAAAAACCATTTATTTTATTACTATAATTTTATTATTTTTCTGTTAGTAGTAAGTAAAATTAATAAATAAATAATATTGTGAAACATCAGTAAACTTGCCAGCTGGTTTGAAAAGCTTGATGGGCCGGAACCAACACATGGGCTGTAGGTTGGAAACCCCTGAGAGAATAATTTTTTAAGTCTAAGTTATAAATATAATTGAGTTCATTAAATAAATATTTCTTATATTAAAAGTTCTATAAAGATCAATTGAATCTAATCATACAACTTTCAAAGAATAAATCTCAAGGAGTTTAAAGTGATAATAATAGGATTTAGAGCTAGCTTAAATACATTTCCCCAAATTATATTACCATAACTAATAATAACTTTGGTAGTGTCAAATAAACTGTACGCAAAAACTTTAAAATAAGAATATTTTAAGTAACTTAAATTTAAAAAACAATTTTTGCACCATTATATGCAGAAATTCTTTACAGAACTGACCTAGTTTGGGAGAATTGTTATGATTTTGTTGTTTTATTATTTAGCATAATTTTGGAAAGAATTTGTGCATTCAGTCTGCTGTAGAACAAGGTTCAATAAGTAATTACTATCAAAGTCCAGACAATAAAACCATACTATTATAATAATAGCAATATTTTATTTTAGTACTAAAAAATATATTACAAATAGTATAATATTTAATATAAATACATACAATTACTATGGAAAATTTCAATTTCTGTCTTTAACCAATTTTCTGTTTGACTTAATAAGGTGTATTTTTTAATTTTAGTACATTCGACAACACCATGGTCAAAAGCCAACTATTTACCAGCACAAAATTTTAATTTATGACAATTATTAATCATTATCTTAATTTGATAAATATAATCATTTTATGTCGATTTTTTATTTTTAAATAAATATATAAGTTTGTTATGTAATTTAGTAAAAATAAATTGACAATTTAGATTCAAATACAGATCCCCAGTTTCCATAAAATGTGAGTCAATTTATACAGCTATATATCAATGCAAAGAATTTTCAATGGTAAAAAAAATAATAATTTAATTTTAGTCTCATGCAAAACAATCTTCTTTATTTCATGAGATTACAGTACAATTTTGAGTCTATAGGACTTAGTCTGCATACTTATAGTTATTAAGTATAAGAAATTTATCATATGCCTCAACCAAAATTGGTGGATGGGTTTTGAATGAACAGAGAAACAAAACTGTATAACTATAGAACAGTGAGTTTAAAGTAATAAGTTATAATAAGTTATATCGAGACGATACTTGGTAATTGGAACTTTCAAGTTTTCCTAGGAGGAAAAAAAAGCAAAACACACGTGCTCAATAACGGATTACCTCAGGGCTCAATTTTAGCACCAATATTGTTCAATGTGTTCGTCCACGATATGCCAGATACCACATCCAAAAAGTTCGCATACGCTGATGATACATGTATAGTGTCACAAAGTAAACGTTTCGAAGATGTTGAGAACCCACTTACTTCTGACCTTACTCTACTCGAAAATTTTTTCAAAAAATGGAGACTCCCACCAAACCCTTCAAAAACAGTAACAGTGTTCCATCTTAATAATAAAGAGGCCAATAGAGAATTAACAGTACATTTTTGTGGGGACACCATCCGTAATAGCAAGCTACCAGTATATCTTGGGATAACATAAGACCGAGCCCTCACAGTCAAAGCACACCTACAAAAGGTGGCAGCAAAAATCAAGACAAGAAATTGACTTATCAATAAACTGGCCGGCACAACATGGGGTTCATCAACACATGTATTGCGAACCTCAACTCTGGCGCTGACTTATTCTGTTGCAGAATATTGCACACCCGTCTGGGAAGGCAGTCAGTATTGTAGTCTAATAGAAAGGCATTGCGCAAAATTACTGGCACCGTTACGTGTACCAATAACCAATGGCTCCCAGTACTTGCTAACATAGAACCACCTCACTTACGAAGACAAAATTGCATACTCAGAGAAAAAGAGAAAATCAGCAAGTACCCAGACCTCCCGATCCATGAAGATGGACTAGAAAACCCAAGACTAAAGTCACGGAAGCCTTTTTTGATGAGAGCCAACGATATTGCCGACACAAGAAAACTCATACCAGATGCATGGCAAGAAGAATGGGCAAGAAAAAAACCTGGGGAAGGTGCACACCTCGAGAGCCCACATAACCTAATAGCCGGAATGAACCAATCGAGGAAAATATGGACCAGACTAAATCACACAAGAACTAGACAAGGGAGATGTAAGGATTTAATGCATAAATGGAAACTGAAAAACGACCCAAATTGTGATTACGGAGAAGGTGTACAGTCAATGAGACACATAATCGAAGAATGCTCGTTNGTTGGAGAAATTGGACATTGATTTGTGAAGAAAAATCCCCATTACGTATTGTTATTCCATTCATATTTTTATTTATATTTTGTTCTTACTTATTTTTATTTTCATTTTATTTACTTTAATCCAATTTATCTATACTGTCGTCAATATTGTTGTACTATGTTATGCATGTCATACGAATAAATAAATAAATAAATAAAGTAATAACTAATAACAATTTAGTCCGGATTTGTTCATTTAGTAGTAGTATAACTATAATCAATTGCTATACTTTAAGAAAAAAAAAAATGAATTTTCTACATGACTGACCAAAAGCATAGATACCATAATATAGATTTAATATTGCAATTAATACCTTCAGGAGGAAGTTCTTGGAAATAATCAGTATCGCCATCAAATGATTGAGGGCGTGGTACTGACATTTCTGATAGTAACTGAAGCCTTCGTGCTAGATCTTGTGATGGACCAGCTTGATCACCAGGTGCATCAGATGGAACATCTTGAACAGGTCTTTGAAAGCCATTGTAAAAAGAATCTGCTGGTTCATCATTTCCACTATCACCATCTTCAACTCCCTCCATATTTATAAAAATAAAATGAATTACATTATTCGTTTTACATTTCATAAGAAAAACACAGTATATAAACAAATAATGGTAGGTATAATGAGCGTATGTGATGACGGAATAGTTATAATAGACTAAAATTACATGAGATAAGAGTCATTCATTAGCAATAGATTCAATAAATAATATTAAGCACTAGTCAAATAAAATTTAAGAAATACACTGTAATTTTTTTATTATATGTGTAATGAATCACCTATAAGAAATGAATTAACAATAAATGAAAAATATAAAAATGTTAAGTAAATTGAATTTAATCGAAACAAGGATTTCATCCTTATCGATAAACAATACTATTTGTAAAAACTATTTGAATTTGTAAAATTGTTAACATTAATATAGTTAAATAAATAAATAATTTTATTTTTATTATTAATGCACAAAATTCTAATTAATTGAACTCAAAATATAAAATAAAAATCAAATTGTTAAAATGTTATTTTTTTTTAGAACTTAAAAAGGCTAAGTTCAATTACAAGTACCTAGTACATAATAATAATAATTAAATAAAAATCACTCATATTTACTACAATGTATATTTTTTATATTAAATATACTTATTTATATATGCATGTTATTAAAAAATAATGTAATACCATTGTCACCTGAACATGATCTGGAACATTATGAGTTAGTTCTTCAGAAAAAAGAAATAAATGACAAGTTTGACAAATATGTTCATCAAAACATGATCCATAATAACCATTGCATACATAGCAAGAAGGTGATTTCTAAAAAAAAAATAATACAATTTTAATTAAATCTTACTTGAATGGAAAACCACTTCTTTACCTGTAAATGGAAGTATATAGATACATTGTTCTGACTATCTCCATCACGCCCGTCCATGGTGTTATACAAATTTGTGTTTATTGTATACAACCATACAAATTATAAAATTCAAATATTATAGTTTAAAGGAAAACTATTAACCTATTAAGGTTGAAGTATGGATTATATTATAAAGAATATAGATTTTACAAAAATTCAAGACTACAAAACTCAGTAACTAGTTAATAGTGACTATTAAAAAAAGTGTATATTTTATCAAAAAGATAATTTCCTTATCAATTATCATAATTGTGTATGAATCATAAATATCTTTTCGTGTTACCGAGCAAACTGGAACGGCGCTCTGCTGTGCTCTAGCGGTTAAAATATAACTAAATAATATTTGACATTTTGATATCAATAATCAACATTCGTTCAACCTTTTTGAAGGTTTTTTTCCGGATTCAGTTTGAAATATTACCAACATTGAAAAAAAAATGTTTGTGTATAGTCTGTCCCAGGAGAGAAAGGTCCGCTTTTGCGCATGTTTTCCCCCTCCACATAGCCGATTGTCATTTCTTCCGTCGTCGGTTTATGACTATACACCGCTAAGATATTTTATAGAAATTCAATTGTCATTATTATCAGACATTGCGCATCGCACGTTTATTTACCTTTGCTGTTTTATAACCTCTTGATAATTTTTCAAATCGTAAACTATCGTATATACAAACACCTTCTATAATAATCCAGACTTTNGTAGGTATAATACAGAGATATATATTTAATAAATAATAAATAATTATATTAAAACATTTCATTTTTTATTCGTTAAAATTACAATTTATCATTTTTGTCATATTGGCGATAAACAGTGGACTATCGACAGACAACAGTGCATTATTTGAAACGCAGTGTACAAAACCTGTCGATAGATCCGGGAGGGAATAAATGGATAGTGTTGCGGCGTGGGGATGCGCAGTAGCGCTTCGATTTGGTCGAGAGCGGACCGTTCTCTCCTGGGACAGACTATAGACATTTTCATTATCAACAAAAAAGTATCATTAATGTATTTTAATTTTAGTGTGTCGATATTCTTTTTAAATTAATTTAAGTATACATATTTTAATAATTTTTGTACTATGAAGCACTTGAATATCTGATTGATCACAATTACTTGTTGCCAGGTTAGGATTTATAAAGCCAAAATATCTAGAAAGGTTTTTTTCATCTATCCGAGCTATTACAAAGACATTAATTTACCAGTATTTAAGAATAATAATCAATTTACTTTTTGCAGAAAGTAATTAATGATATTATTAACCATGTAGCTTCATTGTTCGTAAACTAACAATTAAATAATTTATGATGATTGCTCTAAAATAATAACTTGAACCCATTCTGAATTGGGATCATAAATAACCAAGGTGGATTAACTATTCACTAGTAAATTCATAATTTATTATACATATTTTATGAGTATTAAGTGTTAAATTACTGCATATGCAAATTATTTTTTTACGTTGGTAACACCTCTAATGCAAAAATTATTATATCATTTTCGTTATTAATTTTCCGCCAACTACCCTAAACCCGTTTAATAGGTATTGTAACACTTTTTACTGTAAAAGTTAATAAAACAATAGTTACGGATGATTAGTTTGACGTCATATTATCTGATAAAAATCCTTATCAAGTACGATTGTATCCAAATAAATAAAAATGTACATACAAATGCAATGAAAAGTAACTTTAAAATTATATTTTATATTCTACATTTTAAGTACTTTTTATACTAATTTTATTCTGAAAAATCTCATTTAAATTATCTCATGTTTAATAATCGTCAAATCTTAGTATGTAAATACTCGTATATTAATATAATACGAGAGTTCAAAAATATATCTTGCGTTTTTAATTGTACAATTAAATTATTTGGATCCTAAAAATGAAATTATTACTGATAACAGTTTGATAAGTGCATGACGTAAGAACTAATCGTGTGTAATACATTTTTACCATCTACAGTGTTGAAAACATTTAGGAGCATAAACCAGATAATTCCAGACAACTTTTTTCATTGTCTCCTATTGTAGGTATATGAATGATCGGATTTATCTCATTCTTGTACATATAAATTCGTAATTTTTTTCTTAATTTTAATCCCCCGAAATCCCATTTTTGAAAAAAATGGATTATCTTGTTATTGTATCCTTTCAATTGATTAGTATTGTTTAAATTTTGAAATTAAAACGATATTGGTCTATCGATATTTTCGGTTGCCACTTGCATTCTTGCCTTGATATATTGTTGTCATCCCTACCCATTATTGGGCGGAGCTTGACTGTCATGGTAGTCACGGGCCAGGGGGATTACTGTCGTGTTCGACCGTCGCGTACTCTACTATTTCATTTTTGTTCTTTTTCATCACCTAATAATGTTCATTCTGCTGATAGGTCATTTTCATTCGCCATTTTCCCGTTTGTTCGATTTTCTGTAAACGTTAAAAGCTCACTCGAATACTTGTTATTAATTTCAGAAAATCGATTGAAGAATAAGTTGTATCAGATCTATATAAACTTTTTATTTTGGTTTATCACTTTTTAACGATGTTTGTACGCGTCTTCCGAGATTTGTGTCGACAAACGGGTTACTCAAACGAGCACAATGTCGTTCGCCGTTGCTTACACGTCACACAGCAAATGGAAAAGAATAGAGATCGTCGGAGTTTCCTGGCCTCGGTTCCCCGTATAGACGAAGGCACTGAGGGTGAAAAATTCGTTTATATAGATTCTGCAATCACCAAGTGAGTTATTCTTACCATATAATTAATTCCACATATGATGTATTTTTTTATTTTCTACATGTCGACGCCATTTTTTTTCGGCTCTTGTCGTTGAATACGGAATTTATTATAAGAAATCGTGTTAATTTATTAAGACTAACTAGAAAGTTCTATTTTTTTCGAGGAAAGAAGACATGTTTCCTGATATGAACACTTCTAATATGCTTTTTGGTGGAATTAAATTTTCAGACATACCTATTTGTCACATTAAATCATCCAAGAACAATACAATTCTACATGTCACAAAGCCTTCTGGTAAGTTATCATTTTTTTTTCAGAAGTTTATTTTTAGATTTGCAAATTTATTATTATGAGTACCTACCTTAATTAAATATTCAGAAATTAAGCAATAAAAATGAATGATGTTAAATCCACCCTACCAATATATATACGTATTTTAACTATTAGGTTAGGTCATAATAAACAATTTTGTTTAATATTTTCATTTATAGTTATTTTTATGAAAGCTTAAATTTCCTTTAAATGGAGTGGATAGTACCATATTTTAAATTTAATATCTAAGTAATTACGAAAATTTGTTTTACTAAATTATAGTGTATACTGGGTCTGACAATACTTGGTTGCTCACTGCACAGTAGTTTTATGTGAACTAGAGGTCATATTTTATCTAAACTTAAAAAAAAAACATGTTTTAGACATTTACCAAACAAGGAGTATTCTCTTCAGTTTTCAACTGTGCAAAAATGTTCATATAGTAGACCAAGTTTACTAATTACTATGGTTAACAAGATATTGTAATTTTATCATTTTTGGATAGAATTTGTAATAAAACATGTAGTTTATAACAGTTGAAGTCTGGCTCTTGGGGTAAAAAAAAAGTGAAAATATTGAAAAATATCAAATGCATTTATTTTCCGTGCACTCCTGACCAATGATCCGTAGTTAAATTTTTGTTTTTCTTATGTCATGCCGACATAGAATGAGTTTAAAGGTGTGCATTTACTGACTTGAAAAAATTGTATTATTCACAGATGCTGTTTGATCTCTGGGTCAAAACTAAACGTAAAAGTATCTGACAATTTTATAGTGGTTTTATAGTAGTATAGTGTCCAATTTTAAACTTCAAACAGTCAAAAGTTTGATATTTAAATTGTTTAACCCTTTCAAACAATATGGCTTTTTTTGGGTGAATTTAGAATGTTAATTCTAACTAAAGAATGTTGATAAGGTAAGGAACTTTTAAACTTGTCATCTTCAACTTGTCTCTGCAAGAAATGGAAAAATCGAAAATTCTACCACGAAACATTGACAAGACGGCATGAAAAGTATTTCTATTTGGCGTTTTTCAATATTTTGACCCTTTTTTTTTTTTATGCAGTATAGTGCCTAGGTAACAACTGTTCTGATACGAATGAAACTTAATTCTTTATATATAATATATTGTTTGTTAAATAAATGTTGGTATCTTTTTTAACTTGAATTTTTATGTAGGAGAACGAATTATGATCAGGTCATGTGGCATGGAAGGATTTAAAAATACAAGAAAAGGAACTAATATCGCAGCTCAAGCTACAGCTATTGGTCTTGCTACTGTAAGTAATTTTTATTTTTGAAGTATAATAAGTGTTGCCTATACAGTCAACAATTTCATCTTCAAAAATAAATAAATAAATATTGGGTATGCAACTCTGTTTCAAAAAAGAAGGCTATAATTATTTTTATAAGTCCCCGTATCGAATATGCTTGTTGCGAGGCTTTTAAAATCCTTTGTTTTGTTTTAAGACTATGTAGGAATTTCCGGTCTAGTTCATTCTTTAAGACACTATATTGTGCTCTTGTATGTCGTATTTTTGAGTATGGTGGCGTTTATTAGGATCCTCACAATATCAGACTCCTTGAAGCTGGAAAGGGTTAATAAAAATACGTAAGGTATGCTAACTTAAAACTAAAAATCTTTTGTGAACCCCATAATTATAACTATGAACCAATTGCATTGCACCTTAGTTTAGTTTATTTACTTAAGCATACGTTTTGGGGCATTAAGTTCTTGGATGGATTGTTACGTGGTAATATTGACTCGTAGGAATTACATTCCTTCATATGTTTCAAAGTACCTCAATGTTCTCACTGTGTTGCTTCTTTTTATGTTCCCCTAGCCACCTGTGGACCCAATGAACCTATCTTATGTATGGTGGCCAATGCCAATGTAGACTGTGCATACCTTTTAAACCTTTTTTTATAATTATTATTTAGCTGCTATTGATACATTAATGTCTCAAATTTTGTAATTATCAATGCATATATATAATATATTATTTCCTTAAGGGTTATACCGTAAACTTATAGAAATAAAATAAAATAATTTATTCTTAAACAGAAGCAAAAGAGAGTAATATTTATGGTAAGCAATACCTATGTATAATGCTTCTAATATTGTATACTAAATATTGTAACGCTAAATTGCACACCTATGAAATTAATTTTGTTCATAATAAACATTATAAATCAGTTGAAAACTAAGCAGTAGTAATACCATTCTATAAAGAAACCAAATTTTAGATATGATATATTTATAATTTATGTTTGTAACTACTTTTTCACTTTGTAATAGCCATTTATTACATTAAATTTATAAAATATACATTTTTATTTCAGAGGGTATTAGAATTGGGAATTCATACAGTTCGTGTAACAATTCAAGGATTAGGACCAGGAAGAATGGTAAGAATATTATCAATTTTATCAATGGGCTTAGTGGTGTGGTGGGACACACCTACTATTAAGAAGCATATTTTTTTCAGTATTTTCAATACTTGTTTCCGAATTGATACTCCTGGGATCATTATAAATAATTAGACAGTACTTTTTATAACTACAACATTATCATTTTAGACTTATAATAATCTAGTCATTAAGATGAAGTAGTTCACGCATAAATCACTGTTAAATACGTTATTTTTATCATTTACCTAGAATAAATTGTATTTTTATTTTAATCTTATTTTAAATTAAAATTAGATTTTGATGCAATCAACAATATTTTATAGTTTCATAGTTAATTCAAAGTTTCATTCATATTTATTTAATTATTTTTCAAATATAAGTGCCAAATACCTTAGGGCTTTATAAAATTATTTTAATTTAATTGAACTGAACTATTAATTTGTAGTTATTTTTTTGTTTGTGAAAAGAATGGATATATTATATAAGATATTTAAGAAACATTATTCACAATAAGTGAATGTTACAAACCATTATTTAAAAAAAAAAAAAATTGAATTCTATAAAATTACACAATTAATTTATAATCCAAATCGCCTGTATCTGGTTTTTTTTTTTTTTTTTTTTTTTTTTTTTTTATCATTTTGTATTGGTGCTACACAAAAGCTTATTTATATATAATATATAATATTACTTTTTTATCTTAATCTTTCTAGATTTTACTTTATTATTTTTAAAGTATTCTTTATAGTGTATTCTTGTTATTTCCCCATTTAATTAAAATTTATTTTTCTATTTCAGTCTTCAATTAAAGGTCTTACTATGGGTGGTTTGAAAATTATATCCGTCACAGATGATACACCAATTTCATGGAATCCATTAAGACCAAGGAAACAACGGAAATTATAATTATGTAATTATGTAAGTAAAACTACAATTAGTTATAAAGAATATGTTATTATAATAAAAGTGTAAACAAATTTATTAACGTCTAATAAATGTTATTAATTGTGATAAACAATTTAACCAATTATTTTGTTTTTAATTTTTGATTAAATCAATTTTATTTATTTTTATTAGTGGTTAATTTTTTTGTAGTAAAAAAATATAAATATTTCTATCTCGAAAGAAGTATACAATTATTTTATTAAAATCAAAGTATTATTATTTTTGCTTTTTTTTTTTGAAAATGGCAGATATTTCAATATTGAAGCTATTGAGATTAAATTTGATTATTAGATAGCAAATTTATGTATTTAAGATCACTTCTGCTATTATTGAACAAATTATTTTTTTAAGGAATTTATATGAATCAATACTATGGTATTATTAATTAGCTTTTTATCTCTCCTGTTAATATTTAGTATATATTGGTCTTCATTAATAGAAAATCTATACTCAGATTTAAGATATTTGTATGTATTTTCTAAAAGTTATGTGGAGCATTTGGAACCAGGAAAAATGTTAAATATAATAATATTACGTTATTTATATTTCATTGGATTATTTAAATAACCCTTTTAAAAATAATTATATCATATGACAAACTTCGCACCTAATATAACAGGACACTATTTTATATGTAGATGAAAGATTTCGGAGTAGTTTTTTTATTTAAACATTTTTCCCAGTCCCAATGTCATGAATCAATCAGAAAATGTAAAAAAATTGGATGTTGTCACAGATTTCTTATCTATGAGGACATGTAACATATGTTTTACATTTTTTTTTTTTATATATATATATACTTTGCTATAAAAAATAGCAATGAAAATACAGTTTTTAGTGAAGTTATTTTTTAATGGAATAAAACTTTTTTTTAAAACTTATGCATTTATTTGGTTTCTATTATTTTCTCTATAAAATACTGCACGTTTTATTCTCCCCCTTAATGATTTTTTGTTCGGCTGCTATGAAATATTAAAGAGGGGAAGTCTAAAATATTGTGGTAAAATGTAAATCATGTGTAAACCATACTATATAAATTACAGTTCTATATATTCCGAATTTCATGGAAGAAAAAGAAGCTCAAAAATTATTTTCTTAACTATCCCTTTTGGATGTGTTTCATTAGTTTTTTGATATTTAATGTATAGTATATCGATTGAATATTTTTAAGTAATCTAGATTAAACTGTTAGATATTTTTTTTTTTTTCTAAAAAAATACACTTTTGGTTAATTGATTTTCGTTTCCAAGCATTCCATATTGTCGACGTCATACGTTCAGTGGATATCGCGTTGCGGTTGGGAAGGGATGGGTTGTGCTCTGCGGGGGTACCACTACTTCTCCGTGTAATCTCTTTACGCACAAAATGGCCGCTCATTGTTTGTCTCTTACCGTTTTCCGCACGCTCGTACTTGTTCGTATCTAAATCTTTATCGGCCTCAGTTTTTATTTCCTTTGCCGAAATTAAATTATAACACCCGCTCTATTATCGAATATCTTAGATTTTCACGTTAAGAACTTGCAGTAATTGTGCCCAAACGCGAAACGCACACGCTATTTGCCGTGCCACTTCACCTCCTCACCTTGACTGCCTAATGTTGGCTGTATTTAGGTGAAACGACGGTTTTTTTTTTATAATTTTTCTTTTATAACAAACGGTTTTGTAAATTTATAAAATCTTATAACTCTTGTATAACCCTTGGTTACTTTTTTTATTAATACTAAAGTGCAACCTTATAATTCTCAAGA
Source organism: Cinara cedri (assembly GCA_902439185.1). Lineage (NCBI taxonomy): Eukaryota > Metazoa > Arthropoda > Insecta > Hemiptera > Aphididae > Cinara > Cinara cedri. Next base: position 27,551 of record CABPRJ010001519.1, read on the forward strand.
CTGTTTTAGCCACACAAAATGCACCAGGTAAGAAATCAGCTCCTATTTATCTACCTACCTAAATTATTCTATTAAATTTTACGATTTATTTTTATGGTATTATCCGATTTAGTATTAATTATTTATTTATCTAGTTAATCATTGAAATTATAAGGCCTTATTGTCATTTAATACAAACTAATAGGTGAGTACTACAATGTATTGCATCTACTAAGCAAACATACCTACCCTTAAATGTTTTAAAATTTATACAATTTGCGTAATTTCTGCAATATTATCTAATAATTCTACTTTATTTATAAAATATTACAAATATAGTGTCTAATTAGTAGGTATTGTAGACTGTTTTTTCAAACTCTTCTACCCATCATTCATATTGATCAGTATACCCTTCAATACTTTCAATATAACATTGGGGTAGTAAAAATGGTTGGACAGTTCATTTCTCTTTAGTTATAAATTAACCACAGGCTAACTTATTTAAGGACATATAAAACTTAAAAATTTGAGTTGGACCCATTTTCAAAATTTTATGTCAAAGTTAGTGTTCATAGATGAAAAATGGTTTACATGACATTATTTTATTTTTATTTTATCGTGTTAATATTATATTTTGACTGTGGAGTATGCTTATTAACATTTGTTGAAGGTGAAATATAGGTTGTTAATACAGTTCTTCAATTTTGTTTTTTAGGACTAGGTTATTCTATTATTTAACATTTTTGTACTATTCTAAGTAAAATATATAAACTAGGTATTCACTATACATCAATATTTACACTATAATGAGTTATTATTTTTAATTTAATACTCTTATCTGATATTAATTTATCAGTATAATAATAATTATTGTTATTATTATAGTAGTATTTTATCAAATTAAAATTTTTTTCATATACTCTTTTTACGCTAAATTATTAAGTATATATTTGATCTATTTGTAAATATAATAGGTATACCAAGTTAACTTGAAATGGTATTGTGTAAATATATTATATCTATAATTATTATGCATAACATATTGCTTTCATATTCCAGGATATTATTTATTATTTTGAGAAATTAACTGAAGAATTGACTATAAAATAAAATATCCATACTGTCGTGTTATCAAGCTGCCAAACTCTTTATTGTTTTTATATACCATACACAGGATTATTCATTGACCTAGACATACACCTATACACCTAGACTAATTTAATATTTTGATAGTAGTGTAGCTCTATTGTTAGAACTTACCTATACCCAACTTTGTGTTGCTCATCACTTAGGTTTATTTTTCAATTAATATTATATATAGAAAGAAAATTGATACTAAATATTTAATAGTCATTATTACAAAATAAATTTAGTTATTAAATGTTTTAAACATTACATTACATTTAGTTGTGTTTCACATAACAGATTAGTAGAGTTAGTTTGTATACAATGTGTATATATATGCATAATATATTTATATATTTGAATTTAACATCCAAATAAGTAATTAAAATAAAGACATGATGAAATATTTCCAAAGAACATAATTTTGTGTTTAGGTTCTTTAAGAACTTTATTACTATCTATGCATAGAAATTATTAACATAAAACAATTAAGACAAAGTTAAAAAATATTTGATTAATTGAAAATATATTATATATCTACAATTTTAATAAGTAAGTTGACATTATTTAAAATATATATTTAGAGTATCTTACTGTACTGCGATTTATATTTAATGATACACTGCTGAAACCAGATCGTAAATCACTGATTAACATTATATACACCAGATTCTTGAATACTAAGACTTCCCAATTATTACCAAGATTTCCTACATAATTAATAATAATGTATTTTATTGTAACCAAACATATATATACAATGAGCAAGAAATTATTAAAGATTTCCATGATTATCAAACATTTGTACACTTATATTTGTTAGTGATTTACTCTTTGCCTTAAACAATACTTAAACAAATAAAAAAAAAAAAAAATGATTTAATAAATAAATCCTCTCAAATTTAAATTGTTTAAATGGTGGTTTACACCATTAGTTTACAAGAATGGCGATGGATTTTGGTAATTAATATAATTTTTTTTAATTTCTAATTGTCTCTGAAATATTAGTTAAGTATAATTTCACCTGTAACATAACCTGAGTACTTGTATAAAAAAAATGTAAAAATAAAATGACCAAACTATTATATTTTTATAAGTTGCTGAAAGATTAAAAATGGGTAGTTAAAATTTATTTCATTGCATATATTTGAAATATAATATATACATACGTTCACACATTTTCATAGGTAAAATTTATAAAAATTGTTCTATAAATAATAAGTACTTAAAATATGAATATCTATGAACACTTGGTTTGATGGCTAAATCATCATAAGTATCATTAGATAAGATAACATCTTTAGTATGGAATTTAAATTACAGAATGCATCAGAAGAAGATTCATCAGATTCTGATCAAAATAATGAAAAAAATGTGGATTCATCATCTTCATCAAGTTCTGAAAGGTATGTAAATAAAGTTTGTACCTATATATGTAATACAACTTTTAAAAGATTATGTATAATACTGTTTGAATGACAATTTAAATTATAAAATTATGTATTGGGTGTTTGTTTTTGTTTTAATTAGCAAAGAATTCAAAATGTAAGTTGTTACATTATATGTACCACGTGTAGGCTACTGTTACATTTGGAGAGATAATAAATTTGAATACCAAAAGCAATAATAAACTTAAAAACTAAAATGATTCTGAATAAAAATTGTTTAACTGGCTACCTGATTTAAATTTATATGAAATTATTTGATTTGTTTTGTTTGACCAAAGAACCCATAAACTTAACCTTAGAATCTTTTAATTAAACCTAACTCAAGAATTTTTAATTTATCAAAGTATCCGAATTACTTTTGAAATTTATTATAATTATATAAAAAAAAATTTAAAAAGGTTATTAGTTTTATTTCATAATAATATTGTATATATAAAAATCTTCCAGTCCCAGTTTTACTGACCTCCTCCAAAATAACTTGACCAATTTTCATGAAATTTTATGTATATATTTGGTAGGTCTGAAAATAGGCCTTAAAGTATTTTTCACCCTCCTACCACCATCCACTATTTTTGAACAGCGATTAGTTGTTTTTAATACACCAATTTTCTGTAGTAATTTTCTTTTTATAAGAATTTTAATGTTAATAATTTTGACAAAAATCCTAAATATTATGGACTTCAAAAATATACGTAATTGAACTGTGCTCAGAATCGTTTTATGTTGATAATGATTAATTGCTACGTACAGATATTAAAGTCCCCTCTATATTTATCCTTCCTACCAACTTCTCACCCATCATGAAAAGTATGTCATTTTGTTTTATTATTATTTATGGTTGAATAATTTGAATTAACTATCTATAGTCTATGGTATAATAACATTTTTGTATTCATTTCATGGCACTACATGAGATGCTTGTTTCCTATGAGATAATTCTATATATTATACCTTATTCAATATGAAGTATCTAATAGCGTTTTCCACCTAACTGCATCGTTGTATCTAGGGCGGGCAGGTTATATTGCTCGAAAAACTATCCAGTGCAGTTGAATCATGAATCATATGAAACATAATTTTTACAGATTATAAAGTATAAATATTATAATATTTATTTTGTCAAAAAAAAAAAAAGTTTACTAGCAAAGTGGATTAACCCACCTTTTTATTAGTATTATTAGTATTATTAGTTAAAATTATATTATTATTTAAACATCGAGATTAGCATCTTTATCAATAAAAGATAGGGCCCACAAGTTCGTACGATTATCACTGCATTTGGGGCAAGAAACTGGTAGAGTGCGCGCATGTGAAACATAAAAATCTGCTCTTAAACGTGCCCCAGTATTCCATAAGGAAAATATAAATGTACACTAGTGCAGTCTGATTGAAAACGCTATAAGTGAGAGTTAAAGTAAAATGATAAAGCGGGAATAAAACTGATAATAGACTAGGTTACTGGGGAATAGACATAGTTTTGTTTTTTTTGTTCTAATTTATTATTAAAAATCAATGTTAATCAGTTGTCAATTATATTTACTAATTTAAGTACATATTATTGAGAATAAGAAACGTAACAAAATGATAAGTAAAGAAATATTGAGTGTCTCACAAAGATATACCAATTGTATTATATCTGTAAATAACAAAGATAATCAAATTCTGGTTTTGTTACTCCCAAGGATAAGGACTTATTTATATTAATTTTCATGCTTTGATAAAAAAAAATTTTTATTTTATTATTATTAAAAAAATGTATTGAGTTTATTTTTCTGAAAATTTTAATGTGTCAATTTTTTTATTCATTAAATTTGTGATTTTTAATATTTTTTGTATTCAACGAAAATTACCTATACTTATGCAATAAGCTGTAATCACATTCTCTAATTGAATATAATTATTGTTAAGATTAATTAACTGTTCAATTATTTTCTCTGAACTTAAAAAAAATTATTAAAATTCACGAATTTAATGAAAATAAATTTGACACTGCAACATTTTCAGAAGGATATACTATAAATTGGCTTCATTCAAATTTTTCAAAAATAACAAAATAAAGTTATTTTTAATTTTTTACTGAAACATAAACAATTAATTGCAATATAAATATTTGTAGTCCTTATCAAATTGTGCAATATAAAAAAAAAAAAAATGTTTTATCTCTAAAGATATTACAATGAGTATATCTTCGTAGGACATCAATATATGGTTTTTTTTTTTTATTAAAATATTAAGTGCATTAAATAAATGTATTGTAATAGATCCATACACCATACAGGAAACTATTGCATATGTTATAGGCCAGTGATTGCCAAGCGGTTGATTGCAATCGACCGGTAGATCGCAGATTATTTAAATGTCGATCTCTGTTAATGTTAGAGTTCATTTTTATGTAATTAGTAGATAAATAACAATTGCTGATCATTTTTTTCTTATTATATTATCTTTATTTTGTTGTAAATTTATCAAATAATGCAGTTCAACAGAGTTTATCCTGGCAATTTTACTTACAATAATATTATAATAGTGTTAATAATTGTGTGATGAAAAACATTATTTAACTATACATTTTAGTTTTATTTATAGGACATGTATATTTATTATTAATATCTATTAGGTAATTTATAATTATACATTTTTGTTGTAAGGAAGTCAATCCTCAAAGGAAAAATTAGTATATCTACCAAAAACAAGTTTGGCCATTTCTGTTATAGACTTGATCTAGTGCAGTGGTTCTCAACCTCTTTATATCCGCATACCATTTGCACATTTTGAACATTTTTCACAACCTTGTCACGATTATTAGACTTTTCTTTTACTAAAAAAAATTGTGTGGTTTTATGAAACTTTTTATTAT
>CABPRJ010001520.1:0-30794 GCA_902439185.1 Cinara cedri
GTTCACCATTAATATAAAAATAAAATTGTTTTCTTGTATCTACTATGCATTAAAAAAATTATTCATCAGATTATTTTGTTTTTTGAAATGTCCCGTATTTTTATTTTATTTTTATGATCACCCTAGCCTATACCTAACTCCTTAAATATACACCACCACCGATCCCCTTAAGGGAAACATAAAGAAATAAAAATGTGTGCTCGATATACTTGCTTAAGAAAAAACATTTCTTTAATAATAGCAAAAAAAAAAAATCAGTTAACACATTTCACAGTAGCACATTGCCTTTCACATTCTAATAATATAAACATTGTTATGAATCCAAAAAATTGTATTTGCACTATTCATTCTGAAACTATATTAAATAAGCATAATATTCCAATAAAAACATACGAGTGCTACAGCCAATTACTATTTAATGAAATTTGTTGATAAAATGTGTTTATTTGAAATTTTAAAAAATAAGTTGTAAATGATTATTCCAATATTTTTATATTATCTGAACAAATTCAAATTTTAGCATTTCATTTGCATTTTGAATCTTTGGCAATTGACAATAAACCAACAGTAATTAACTGTATTGTTAACTTAATTGTAATTGTATTATATACAGTATCAATGAATTTAGTGTTCCACCTGTATCACAAAAACCACATCAGGAATATTGATGATTCGCTTAAAGGAATTTTTTTCCTAAATTTCGGTTTTTACGTGCAGTGTATCACATCAGTTTATATCTATAAATTGTAAATACTTATGTCTTAAATATGATGTGTATTTATAGAATTTTAGCATTAAAAAATATTTCACCATCATTTCTTCATATTTTATAATTAATAGCCTAAAATTGTTTAAAGGTTGCTTATATGTATATATAAGGTGTGGTAGAATACAGTAAAGGGTATGGAAATTATAGATTTCACTACACAAGAAAACAAAATTACTTCTTAACACAATGCCTAACAATAATATAGTAGATAACAACATTATAATTGACATAAATGCATGTTTTATTTCATACATTTCTTTTTTTTAATTTTTAACTTACTTAAATATTTTATTCCATCTGCAATCAAATAACATTCCTCTAAACATAGCAGTGTATGATGACAATTTTCCAGTTGAGAATCTTCAACCTCTTCTCGATTTGTTAAGATAGTGGAAGTTGAAGCTATTATATCAAACATTAATTAGTAATACATTTAAGTCATAATTAGAATATTTTTCTTTTTATATTAATTATTGTGTATTTAGATGAATTGTATTTAAATGATTTAAATTAATTGACATCAAAGTTTCCAGTTGGTATTCAAGTTTTATTTATACATAGACTTCAAGAATGGCAAAAATTAAATTCAACAGTATTAAAAATAAAATTGACTTTTATTCATTTTATTTTAACAATATTAATAATGATGTTTAAATAAAAAAAAAAAGAGATTTAATGAAGCTCAATAGAACTCCATATATACCACAAAACTCGAGCTTTTTAATCATGTATTTTGATCAATCAAATCAATCGCCAGTATAAAATCATCAATTCCAAAGGAACATATTACAACGCTACAATCTATGAAAATAGGCTACTGGAAAAATTATTTTGTATTGCTATAAAACATAATAACAAATTGAACAATAATATTATTTTATGTATGTTTTTTTTCTTTAAACTATTTTTACAAGTAGGTACCAGACGAAAATCATAAAAATTTCAGATTTGCGTGTACCCATAATTTGACAGTTGATGCGAATAAAACTTTTTGACCAACAGAAATTACTCATTAGGTACCACATGTAACCGCGGTTATACCATATATTTGTATTTTTTCATTTTCTAATACAGACATTATATAAGGTATGCGTACATCGTTATGACGATAGTGCCGGTCGTACCTACCAAATAATTTGTAATTTTTTTTTTTTATCTGTACAATTTCTTTCGAATGCAAATATTATTGGGTAGGTAGGTACGTAATCGCTGAACTTGTTTCTAACTCGCTTCCTAACAATCCCACACGTCGTCTAAAGAGAAAACGGTGTCGTGACTTATTAAACGATTGACGGCTATCAAACCATTTAATTTAATTTAAGTAAACAATCAACAAACAAAAAGTTAACGCCGGGTTCTATCACTGGATGGCCACCATCCTCATGTGTTCAGGTTGCATAATTATTTATTGTATGTTCATATTTGCCTATTACGCCTTGTACCGAAGATTGTAAATATTCTATAAATGAAAAAAAAAATAATAATAATAAATAAAATAAAAGGTAGGTACGTCGTTTTTCGGCACGAGTCTCCGCCCGCGACGGCCGTCGAGCCGTACTGGGAGACACGGAAATATTATCGCACCGGCCGGTCGCAACAATTCGAAAAAAAAATAAATAAATAAAATACGAGCACCGGCCGGAATAAATACTTTTCTCCGGCTTTTCGATTTACACCAATGTCCGTCAAGGAAAAATATCGTATGTGGTGTTGACACGGGTGCGAGTATGACATCGTATGGGTACATCACAAGCAACCTCGCGCCGGTTTCGCAGGGACCGCTGTAGGGTCGCCGACCGGGGGGAGGAGCCGGGCTCCGTTCGTTGACGGACCACGGACAATTACGCGGAATAATCGCACCGACAAGGTTTCGGGCGACGTCAGTACCGAACGATACGGAAACAAAAACGTCGAGGCCGGTCGCACAAAAAACCGCATGCGCGCCGGCCGGGACGAGTGGTTACGTACCTCGAGAAACATGCGCGATTGAGTACTTGCATCGTCCGGCGAGTCGTCGACGAATTTGCCGCCGGGACGCCGTCCGCACACGTTAACGTCGATTGTGAATGCGTCGATAATGAGCAAAACAAACTGCGACGAAGAAAAATACCGCCGGTACCGGACGACGGGGCGTAGTCGCCGATTCTTCACGCGGTCCGGCAAAAGTTACGGTTCAATGGCGTTCGCCAGTGATGGCGCCGCGGAGAGCATTGACGGCCGCGGCCCGCCAGTCGACACCGAAGACGCTGCCGCTGCCGCCGCCGCCGCCGCCGCGTACAGTGTGACCGCGGGCTCGGACGGGATGGAAAACCGATTCGGCCGGCGACGTTGCCAAAATAATAACGTTCACGCGTTTGTAGCGCGAGCGGCTCACCGATCGAAAGTCGTCGTCAAACCCGCACCCGATTAGACGACAACGCCGCCGCCCGACACAGCCAATCGGCACATCGTTTTTGTGACGTGTGTTTTATACCCGCGTCGCGATTATTTACGTCTGCTTGGTGCCCAACTAAAACTGCCGCGTTCCGACCGTTCTGGGGCGGATTGTGTCACCGTACAATCGCAACTTTTGTTACCCGTTTCGGGGCCCCTCGATTGATGATAACGTATTATTATTGGATATTTTGTTTCTACTCTGCTTTTAAGTATTGTTATTAAATCAGTCGATTGGCCCGTGCGAAAAGAAAACCGTCTTGCCTATTATACAGGTTGGGCCATTTAAACCTTCAGAATGTTTTTTTTTTTTTTTTGGAAAAAAAAATCGAAATTATTAATTTTTAACAAGTTTTCGTTTATTTTGGGCCTCGGAAATTTCATACTGAATAGTTATTCATATCTATACCACTATATAAATTATAAAGTCTCTTTTTTTTTTTTTTGTTCGGTACATACTCCGAAACTACTTATTCAATCGTCCTGTAATTTTGTTTAAATTAAAGAGGAAATCGTAGAGAAGGTTTTAGGCATACATTTAGTCCGATAAAGTTAATTGAGTTAATATAGTTTTTATTAATTAAAATAAACGTGTAAACTGTATACCTATATTACATATTATTGTACATATTGTGCGGCACGGCGGCCCCACGGGTTTCCGACTACCCGCGACCTGACCATTTTGTATCGTGTTTGACGTCGGCGTTGTTCCGAGAAGTTTATCGCGCGTACACCAACAGCACGCACATCCAATATTCGTATTTATATCTCAATGCCGGGGGGGGGGGTTACACGCAACAACCAACGCTAGCAATTTATCGTGACGATCGAATTGTTTGGATTTATCGTCGCGTGTAAATAGGACACCGTAGCGATTCGTTGGCATTGGAATTGGATCGGATGATTGATGCCGAACCCGGCATCAACTTCTGCGGATCGTAACGATAGGTAACGGTACGTGTAAACGCGTAGCGGCCATTTATCGCTGTGCTCTATTCCAAATGAGTTTGGAAAAATACGCGCGGCTACCTTTGCGGTCGGGCCGCTGTGGTCGGCGTACGCCGTTTACACGCCGCTACTGCGGGCGACCGCGGTCCGCCGTTGTGTAGTATACGGAGAATCGTAATAACAATTATTAATATTAAAACGTGATCGCAATACCTGCGCGCACCGCGCGATCATATTGTTATTATTGCTCACCCACTCATACAACGTATCTTACTTGTTTTTTTTAATATTGTAATTTTTACGGACATTGGACATGTATCTATTATGCACGTATATCCATACATCATGTCATTCAGTTTTATATAATAGGTAATTTTTTTTTATAAAATAATAATAATAATACATATATATTTACGAAAACTATAAAAAAAAAAAAGCATATTCATATATTATTTACAATTATTTCTAGACAGAATCTGTATCTTCATCAGATGACGTGACTCCTGAATTCGTTAATGATTTAGCTATTATGTGTGATGTCCTTCAGGAATTATTCAACTTGTCAATTGAACTTCAAAGTCGCACTGTTACATTGACGCAAGCTGAACAATCTATAGAGAGATGTATATAAGGGTTATAACTTCATTTAAAACTAATAATGGTGATTATATGCACCAAGCTGTAGTTGCGATAAAAGATATGAAGTTCAAAAATATTGATTTAACTTCGAACAAAAAAATGATAAGCATAAATAAAAATCAGTTTTTGACAAGCATTGAAAATAACTTAAAATCAAGACTTCTTGACAATGACGGTGAAAATAAAATTATTTTGAAAAATATTTTTAGTGTTGGAAAAATCAATTTGGCCCGAGGACTCAGATATTCGATATGGAGAAGATTGATATTAAATACTTATGTAAAAGATTTTCACTGGACCAAGATGAAGCTATTGGCGGTATGAGAAAAATTATTTACGATCAAACTATTGATCCTAAAAACGTGATGTCTGCATTCTACATCTTTCTTAAAACATTTCCATGTTCAACCGCAGAATGTGAAAGAGGATTCAGTGTTATGAATAACATTTGTACTTGATCTTTCACAGTTAACGATAAATAATATTTCTAATTTAATGTTTATTAACATAAATGGACCTCCCTGAAGTGATTGGAATCCTGAAGATTACGTGAAAAGTTGGCTCTTCCATCATAGGTGTGCAGAAAACACTTGGACCAAAATAGCAAGAAAAAACATAGATAAAAATGAGAGCAAAGTTGTCAAGAAGAGTCTATGGCAAATTCTGTAAATTATTTAGTTTTCGAGTCTTGATATAATGTTAAGTACAATATAAGCATCATATTTTATTTGTTAATTTGTTACCCATTTAAAAAAAGAAAGTTCTTTTTATTATTTTTATTAAAACACTATTCAATTTTGTTTAACCTTTTCCACTCACTAATACAAAATTTTTATTTATATAAGCCTAATACAATTTAATATAAAACTTGTTTAAAAAAAAATAAATAATATTGTTTATTATGCATAGGTTCTGTTAATGTTAATTGTATATATTTTATATTTTTTTTGTTACCTATTTGACTATTACATGATTTTGCTTTTATTTTACAATTATATTTATATTTTTTGACTTTAAAATCGTACAATTATTGAACTTTTCATGGAAGCTTTAAATACTTAGATAAATCAAGAAATAATACGGTATAAAATTAATAAACTATTTTTTTTTTTTATATATATAAAAGTTTATACTTGTGAAAAGCCTTGAATAATCGAAAAGAGTAAAAATAAAAGACTTGAATACTCGCGAGCGAACCGAGCTTCGTTTTGAGTGGTAAAATCTGATAAGTTTTGATACTAATAAATAAACAATAGTCATTGTCATAAATCCTTAAATGGGCGTATACCCTCTAGTTTTTTTGCCAAAACACCACTGTCTATAACCAACTAGCGCAATCGTTATCAGTTGGACTGTGCATTTTTTGGAAAGAAAATTTTTTTAGCTGGTTGAAAACGTGGCTTTCTAGACAAAAAAAAATAAATAATAAGTATATAACTTGAATTATATAACAAAATGTAATTTATGCAACTTTTCTTTAATTATTAAGGTGATTTTTTGGACTTTTTAAGTCATATTTTCCTTTTTAGTACATTTTACTAGTTAATAAAAGAAAAGAAAACTATGATGGGTAAATGCTTTTTCAGTGATAATTGGCTTTCAATAACTATGTATTAGATACATAAATTATAGTTTTCATTATTATTTTTATTAAGTTATTTTATTAAAATCTATTACACAGAGGTAAGAGTAAAAACATAGTATTGTTATAAAATAAAAATAAAAAAAAGTTCCTTATAAAAAATAATAAGTACTCGTATTATTTACAAACATTGCATTTATTTTTCAATTTTTGATAAATTAACATTAAATGACTAAGTATAAACCGGATTTTCCAATATCAAAACCAATATGAACGTCGACTAATAAACAATCTAATTATTTTGCGCTTTATTCGTGGCAGTAGGTATTACCATTCCGATCGCTCGTGACCACAGTCGTGCCTCTGACAGTACTCGTGCAGGGATACATACATATGCTGAGAACGTGGGGCGAATCAAATCAGTTTTCTAGTGGTCGATTCACAATTGACCAACACATTGATGTAACCGAGTAATATATTTAGCACAGAAAAAAGTGTTAAAAATTATGTGACCGGATCGGGAATCGAACGCTAATTAACACCGATTCCTCCGGACTTGCATACTGATCTAACCCAGAAACCGTGTCAAAGTAAAAAAGAAAGAAAACGGATACCTTACCGACCGAACAAAATGACCAAGAAATTCTTTCGAGAATATAATGTTCGAAGTATTTTAAATCTTTAACCTAACATCATCAATGCTAAATTTTAAAAACGTAAGGTAATCCGTATTTACAAAAAAATCGAATTTATAAGGAATAGGACAGTCAACAAGAAAAAAGAAAAGAATCAGCATAGGTATTTCTAACAACCCAAGATAACAATATTCAGTATATGAATTCAGTATGTCACAAGATATGGATAGATCATTTTTTTCTGAGTAATTTATATTTATTGACCATGGATTTAATCCCAAAATTGACCGAGTTACAGCTTTTTGAAAAATTAATATAATTCGATTTTTTTTTATTGGAATGCCGTGTAGAAAATAATCAAGGGAATTTTGAACATTTTATAAGGTAAACAATTAAATATAAATGAAAACAAATTCTTTGGAAAAAAAGTTGATGATGGGAGGATCATTACATATTATAATGAACAAACTGAACAAAGCTTACAACTCAATTATATATATATATATTATTATATATTAACAATATATGTTCCCGAACAACCTAACACGAAAGTCGAAAAATACGAATTATTTTACATACCCCGTGATTGGTTTATCGAAACGACGATTAAAGGCGTTCATAAACTTTTTATGATAATAAATCAAAACTGAATATCATCATGCTAATTTCTGGACTACGATATTATTGGTCTACGTGGTTTGACGGTGCATCTTTCACGTAACGATTTTTACGCACCAGCAGCCATACAACGAAACCGTACACGATTTCCGTGCCGTTGTTTTCGATCGGTGCAAAGCACCATACGAAAAATACCATTCGTAACAAATAGTACAACGGCTTAATCGCATTCAAAAATGCGGTTACTGGACTTTCCAAAATCCAAACCATTGCAAAGATCGTCCAATAAACCAGCCATTTGGTTTTCGCGGTTACAAAATTCCCCTTTCCGGTCACCTCGGTCGTCTGCGGTTTCAGTACTCTCGCGATCGTTGCGTACGCCGGATACGCGATGCCCACTAACGCGCTGGCGATCCATCCGTGGTAGACCACCAGGTAAAGAAAAGCCGACAGGATAACCATCATAAAAACCATTACAAAATTCTGCTTTTCGTGGTCAAACAAACCGTTGACGTGACTGACCAACTGGCGCCGAAAGTCTATCCAAGATTCGCTCAGCGATTTCGTCAACACGGCCCTCACGTCCATCAATTTGCATTCACCGTTAGCTGTAGCTGCGGACATTCTGTTAGCTTTCCGTCCAAGTCGATGAAAATAATAAAGTACGTTTACATTTAATCAACAAGGATTTTTCGTTAAATTATATTGCTGAACAAACGAGTACAGATATCATCAATATTATGAATATCGCTGAATATATTTCCATAGATACAATGGAGGTAAACTATCCACATACACATTTATTTATTCTATTTTATAACGGACACACTTTGTTTTCGTATAACTTTATCAAACACGATGGTATAAATATAACGTAATAAGTATACTTCTACTTATAATAAAATAATAAACATAGATTATTGTAATACAACTGATAATATACTTATAATATTACTTAAACATTTTATGTTCGTGATTTTTTTGATGCAAACGGGTCAACTGTCTCATTGTAGCTTAAAGAACCGTCGATATTATGTGTAATGCTGATGTAACTACGTTTGAGTGTTAAAAAGCCAATAACATTGTTCAGTTGCGTACCGAAGCAATTTTGTATTTTTTCAGGCCAGTTATACGTAATGTAGTTGTTTTAGAACTGGAAGTGATGATGAATATCATAAAGGCATTGTTTTGAAGTAAGTTATCAGGTAGATGTTATTATTACCGATCTTTTAATAAAGCCTTTGATACAGTCAACCATGATTTATTAATTGGCAAACTGGAGTGCTTAGGCGTCGGTTACCCACTATTATCCTGGTTTAGGTCTTATATAACTGGTAGAAAACAATTTGTTTCCATTTCAGGATCCTCTTCAGAAATGTATGCTGTTACATCTAGTGTTCCTCAAGGTGGCCACCTAAGTCCTTTATTATTCTCTCTATTTGTAAATTCATTACCACTGTGGCTTACTCAAGTAACATTTTTACTTAACGCTGATGAAATAAAAATATATTGTAAGATTAGCTCTTCTGATGATACTTCCTGCTTCGGAGCGAACTAAAATATATTCACCGAATGGGTTTCCCACCTTGGACTATCTCTAAATATAGCGAAATGTCATTTAACTTCTTTCTCTAGAGCACGGATTTAATTATTCAACTAATTTCAGTTTCAGTCCTCACGTCAATATTGTAGTTAACAAAGCTTTAAAAACACTTGGGTTTATCATCCGTAATACAAAACTATTTAAATCTCCCAGATGCTTGCGCATTTTGTATTTTGCCTTAGTTCGCTCACTATTAGAATACGGTTCAGTAGTATGGAAACCTTTTCTAGCTAAAGATTTAATTCGTCGTGAGCGTGTACAAAACAATTTTTTAAATTATGCAGCGTTTCAATTTAGTATTCATCTTATTCCCCACGACCAATATAAGGCAGGTTCTGAATATTCAAACATTATCTTCTCACCGTGATAATGCGGATTTAGAATTCCTATCTGCCCTATTAAATGGCTCACTTGATGTGCCTGATCTTCTTTCATCCATACCTTTCAGAATCCCGAGCCATTCATCTAAAACCCAGTCTCAATTCTATATCCCAGCTCATAAAACTTCATACGGACATAACCACATACTACATCGAATGCTTAGAGCTGCGAATTCAGTTTAAGTACCTAGGCCGCCACGTTCTTCAATTTTTTTTTTTTCATCTTTAAATTATATATTTTTTGTTGTTTGTACTTACCAATAGTTATTTTTTGATGTTATTTCTAGTTTTACCTTAATTAATTTTTGTACCATACCATTTTGTATCCATGCTATATTGCCGTTTGGCGTAAATAAAATAATAATAATAATTTTTACCCTCACAATCTATCATGCACTTATGTATAAACCACAATACTTTTATTTCATGAAAAGTAACAAACAATTAAAAAAAATAGATCAACTCAATAAATTTTTTATTAATAATGACCCTATAAAATATTTACCAAATTAACAAAATAATATTTGTAGTTATGGATTTTATAAATTTTTGATAATAATTAAGTTGTTGTAGTAAATATTCTTATTATAAAAGCAAAAAATATTTTAAAAAAATAATAAATTGTTTATTATTATAATTATTTTAACAACAATAGTTATTATATATATATTATTATTCCTTAACATTCCAGTAATGAATTAATAAAAATAATTTATTATCTGAATAATGTAATCAAAATATCAAATTCCAGAAAATACATTTTAACAGGAAACGTGATATCTGTGATCAAAAATCTAAATTATTCCTGTGTTATTGATTGCGAATCTATAAATGGTAAGTAACTTTTTAGTTAATAACATAAGTAACTTGATCTTTGCACAATCACAATACTCTCTTTAACAAAACTTTTTAGTAAACTTTGATATTTTTTATATAAATTTTAATTAAATCATATACACATACAAGTAATGTTTTAACTTGAGTATATTATGAAAACATCAAATTTGTTTTAAAAGTTCAAATTATTGGTTTGCTAGGAAAAATATTTAAACTTGAGTAAAAAAATAAATAAATATGTCACAAATAAAGTATAGATCAATGTTGGCTAATGAATTGATTGGTAATTTTTGCCCCAGAAAAAGGACAAGTTATGCTTCTTCTGTTGAGCTTGGAAAAAAAAAACCAAAAACAAATAATGCATTCCTTGATGTAAGCATGTTCCGATTTTAGGAAAATATCGTAGATGTGGTTTTTGTAATACTAAAAACAATCAAAAAAAATCTAATTTAATTTGCAAAGAATGTGACAAAGCTTTGTGCAAAAATTGTTTTGGGCCTTTTCATGATCAAAAATAAATGAATACTTTATAAGAAAAATTAAATAAGTCTTATTAATTATAATATTTTATTCAATCCAATTTGTTATTATAAATATTTTAATTCATTTTTAAGTATATATAAAATCTAGTATATAAAAAACTGTTTTTTTTTTTTTCAAAGTATATTTATTATGTTGGTTATTACTTGTACACAAAAGACTGAAAAGTATTGGGTCTGAAATTATAATAAGTTATTCATAACTATTTGTTATTTTTATTATAAATATTTTAATCCAAGTTATATAAAATGTATTATGTAAACACTGTTTTTATTTTTTTAAGTACAGAACCATTTAATAACTCCTTTTTATGTTTATTGCTAATAAAAAACATGGTTATTTATATATTTATCTATTATTTTATTGTATTCCTAATAAATTATAAAGTGGTAAAATAATTTACCAGTAACCACACTATGTTAGGAAACGTTCTAGATGATCATTGGTTAACTATTTTACCATCCAAAATCTCAAAAACTGTTAACAAATTTTTTTTTTTCTAAATTTATAAAAATATACATATGGATGATTATAATTATCAAATTTCAGCCCAAACAAAGTAAAACCTCCTTATGCCCTATAAAGAGTTAATTAAACAATTTATAAATATTTTTTATACCAATTAGGGAAAGGAACAACAAATGATAATTATACAGCTCATAGATTTTTTAATAATTGCGAAAAATCCTCTGAAATAACCAATATCCACTTGAATTCAATTACACGGTTTGCATTTTGAAAGTGATGTAAAGTAGCTATGAAATTAACATAAATGCATTCCATCAGTACACTATGAACACAGCAAAAAGGTTTTATATGCCTACTAGTGTCCATACAATTTTGGTACATGGAGCTAATGTATAATTTAAGTCTGCATTAATTCCTATAGGTACAATAAACGAAACCAATGACTTATAATTTTAAATTATTAATGAAAATATTTGTCAAGGACAACTTTCCGAGCAAGCACAGGAGGCTAGAAATAAGGATTACAAAAAATATTGTGTACATCATTAATGAAAAATTAGTAGATTAGCTCAAAACGAAGACGTTCTGTATTTGTTACTGGTTTTTCTCAGATCCATATATTTTCTCAATACGCAACATAACAAAAAAAAAAAATGTAGTTAGATAGTGAAGTAATAGAATTATTAAACATTGATAAAAAATGTAAAAGATGAAGAAAATAACTAAATTTAACTTGTTTAATATATTAAATATTTAAAACAAATTTAATTAATTAGTGGTAAAATATACAAATGTTTACAACACATTAAAAAAAATTGTATAATTAAAACTTCCCAGATTAAAGTGCCTATTTCAAAACTGATGCAAGATTTGAATTCAGCTGCCATACAATAATAATAAAAAGTTTATTTTATTATAGCAGTATTAATGTTTACAACATTGTCGCATAATATATTAATATTGCATTGCAACGTCTATCACCAAGAATAGAATCCGTGTATTGATAGATGAGAGTAAAGCATATAAACATATAAATTGATGTAAATAGACAAATTTTGAAATACGTAGATAAATGACCTCTTTAGTCCCCTAACCTTTGGGGCCAATATCAAAATAAATACCAAATTTGAATTCAGCAGGCATATAATGATACGAGTTGTTGTAGAACACCCACATTTAAACTGAAAATTAAGAGGTATTTATTTTTTTTTTCACTCAAAATTGGGTTACACAAATGCACAACACAATATTGTGACAATAGTCAGTCGCCCTGTTTAAAAGGTACAGGTTTCGCGACAACACATGATTAATATTTCTAATACTAGCCATAACAATGCAATTTGTCGTGGCCATAGACAGGTAAAACACGATTGAGCGAGTTGGCAATTTGATTTTTTGGTTACACGATTGCGCACGAAATTTTACGCGTCATTGACAATTTTCATACCGGTATATGGCCCGCGAGTGAACCAGAAATAATTCATAAATGCACGACGTAAAATTCCAAAAGTACTCGTGAACGACATTGGTCGATAACAAGCTCAACGGGTCACAGAATACCGCTGCTGTGGTCGTACCTACCATATTTTTTTAATACTAATATCAGGTAGTAAACCGTTATGAAACTGTGGAGGGTCATACCTAATATATTTTTACATTTTTTATTTTAACACAAATATTATTAGGTGGGCAATATGTACGTCGTTTTTCAGCAACACTCCGTGGATTATACTTACTGGTACAGGAGCCGGGCCACGGGCAAATACGCGCGGAACTTACGCCGGAAAAATATCCGGATACGTGCGTGTCGAAAGACACGGAAATATATTCGCCTCAGCCGGTCGCACAAATATAGAAAAAAAAAAAAAAAAACAACGGTGCACCGGCCGGAATATAAAATATTTTCCAGCTATTCGATTACAGATTTACACTATTATCCGTAACGGATAGGTAATAGGTATCGAATGATGACGCGTACGAATAAAATATCGTGTAGGTACGTCATAGCAGCAACCTCACGCCGGTTTTGCAGAACCGCTTTTGTGGTTACCGACCGGAGGAGGGGCCGGGCGACTTCGTTCGTGGACGGGCCACGGACAATTACGCGTAAAAATTACACCGACAATGTCCGTCGACGTAGGAATCGAAAGGTACAGAAACACAAACGTCGAGGACGGTCGCACAAATATGAAAAAAAAAAAAAAAACACGTGCGCGTCGACCGGAACGAGTACCTCGAACCTCAGGACACATACACAGCACTTACTTAGTTCGATGTGCCAGACTGCCGGCGATCGAAAGACAAAATTACCGCCGTCGAAATAATTGGTCTCGTATTGCACAAAAACCGAACTGTCGCGGAGAAAAAAACATGGCCGGTACGGACGAGCGAAGTTGATCAACGTTCCGCAACGAGTAAAAGAGAATAGAAATTAAGGATTAGGCAGTTATGGAACTGGGATGGCACCGCGGATTGCGGAGAGCGTTGACGACCGCCAGTCCCCACCGCTGCCGTCGGCCCCTGCGCACAGTGTGACCGCGGGCCCGGTGGGAAAACTGATATCCGGCCGCCACCAATACTTTACCGCGCCGACTGAAATGCGTTATTGTTGTTACCGAAATAATAATAACGTGCGTTCGTGCCGTTCGCAACGGTTCATCGTCCGAATGCCACCATCGCCGTCCCCTTTCCAACCCGCACCAGACTCATTCGACGATGACGCCACCGCCGCCGCCCAGAAGCCTGTAAAGCCGGGATCGCACGGCGCATTGCCCATGGAGTGTTGAGCGGTACAGCGCGGTACAGTTGACGCGCCGTGTGATTGGTGTTGCGCGGCCGCGTTCCTTCCCAACGATTATTGTCCTTGGATGTGTTCCGGCTGGACGCTTACAGTGCTCACATCGACGTACGTGCTTATGGACCGTTCCACTAGCAGACGGACGCATACAATCGTATTGCTTAGGGGAACTCCTCCACACCGTGTCATTTCGTTTCGTGTGTTTTAAACACGACACGTTCCTTAATGATTGCACGACATAATTCGTACCCGTCGTTCTACCAACAACTAACATTGTCACTCACTATCGCTATTTGATCGTTCACCGAAAATGCGCGGTAATTATTATCATTGAATTATTACCTAAACATTAGTGATGGGATTTTCAACTCGATACCATGAATCAGTTGAAATAGTTGACTCACCGAGTCAACTCCTAAGTTGCCAGTTCATTTCGTTATGGCCCGGTTTTTCAATCACATTTATTCGTCGATAACACGAATTATTTGACATATAAGAAAAATGTTCGGTTTCCATGTTGGAGTAAACTATTTTTTTTTTTTTTTATGTAGTAAAGCTATTTGATGAATAAAGTGCAGAATAACTTATTATATAGTTATTACTATATATTTTATACCAAATAATAATTTATACAACGATTGAGTATATTTCATATTTTAAGCGTAAACTTGTGGCATCTTTGGGCTAAAATATAAGTTAGGTTTCCAATTACCCTGTTATTCAAAACAATATATATTTTGTTTAGTTTATACCTACTTGGTACATACACAGCCTATAGTACTTCAGTTGAAGTCTTATGTAATTTTTTGCCAGCAATTATTTTTTATTTTTAGATCGTTTTCCAAAATATTTCTATTTGATAATGCATAATTAATAAACAAAATAATTGTCGCTCTAATCTTCTTCGATGCCATTGTTCATTACAATGTATGATATATTAATACAATATGTTTAAATTTGAACAGTTAGTTGTAAAATATAAATACAATACATTTTGTCGTATTCTTTTATAATTTAATTAAATAGGTATACATAATAAGATATTATATTAATTAATTAATAACTAATAGGAATTAATTTGAACAATAAAAATATATATTATATGATACTATAACGTTATGGTGCTACGTCTGTTGTAGATGGGAAGGTCGCTAAATAAAGTTATTAAATTTATATAGTATGTCAACAATTAACCATTGCTAACAAAAACGATTCTGATCCAAGTTCAATTATACACAATTAGAAATGCTGCCATTTCTATAATTTCTATTAAATTTGATCCTAAGATACGAGTACTGTAAAGACTATTCTACGACAGTACTATAACAGAAAGAGTAGATACTGTTTACACACAATTAATTAATACTCATTTATGGAAGCTAGGAATATAAACTATTTTCGCTTATTATTGTAATTTATTATTAGTATAATAATTGACTAACTAATAATAACTGGTTGCAAATGTTATCAATATGAAAAAATCAATATAATTATAGGTACTATTAATAATAGGTACCTAATTATTCTGTGAAATTTGGATGTATTTATTATTATTTTTAATAAAATTTAAAATAATGAAACCATTATATCCGTAAATATGATACGGAGATTGATGTTCAAGCTGCATAGGGTTTTATTTTAAACATACTAAATATAAAATAATAATGATATAAATTAGAATAGGTTGCATCTATATGGTGATATAAAAAAAATAATTTAAATTTCCTACTTACTTTCTTAGTTGCATAGCTTTGCGAGTAATAACATGTCAAATTTTGTTTAAATATAGTGTAAGGACTGTTCATTGCAGTCTTATATTAACCTATAAGTTTATTTGTTAATCACTAATTTAATATTACTGTGCTCAAAGTATTTAAAAACTATAACCTTTTTGTTCACTTATAATTCAGAATTTTTTTAAAGTTATTATTATAACTTTATTATTATTTAATTTATCATTATTTAAAAATGAGCAAGTCTAGTGTGATTTGGGATTATTTTCAACTTGACCAAGATAATATTAATGTTAAATTTAAATGCGGTCTTTGTTGTATAAAATTAAAAAATAATCGTTCTTCAACATCCAACTTAATAAGACATACGAAGTCTAAACATCCCACTATTAGAAGAGTATGTATTATATAAGTTATGTATTAGAAGAGACCATTGACGACTCAAATCATGCTCCATCAATCTCTACTACTGTAAGTTAAATTAAAAAATATTTTAGAAAAATAGTATAATTTTAAACAACTATCAGATTTATTTTGGTTGTTATATTTATAATTTAAACATTTTTAGAATTATTATTATTAATTTCTATTAAAAAATTACAAAATAATTACTTTTCTAAATAATACATATTATATATTTTAAGAATACAACTGTTTCTACAAATAATTTTGTGATAAATCAAACTGTTTCTACAAATAATTTTGTGATAAATCAAACTGTAATATCTTCACAAATTCCATCAATTGAATGTCTATTGAATAGTCATACTCAAAGTTCTAGGGTTTTGAACAATTCCATCACTCAATATTTATCTAAGCCAGTAGGCGTATCTCGTCGTAAAATTATAGATCAGCAAGTTCTGAAAATGATCGTGAAAGAGTATTATCCTTTCAGTAATGTTGTAGACAGAGTTTGTGAAGCTTTTAAATTTGCTAAATCCCGGGTACACACTTCCGTCGAGAAAAACTGACAAAATCATTATTACCTGTAATGTATAATGAGGTATATGAATAAGTGAAACAAGACTTACAAGAATATGCAAAATATGTTAGTATTACAATCGATAGTTGGACTTCCATTAAAAATGAAATTTATATTGCAGTTACATGTCATTTTATCGATAATGAATGTGAATTAAAGTTATATCTTCTTTCTTGTTTTAAAAATTCTGAATCACATTCTTCAGAAAA
Organism: Cinara cedri; assembly: GCA_902439185.1. Taxonomy (NCBI): domain Eukaryota; kingdom Metazoa; phylum Arthropoda; class Insecta; order Hemiptera; family Aphididae; genus Cinara; species Cinara cedri. Next base: position 17,174 of record CABPRJ010001520.1, read on the forward strand.
TTTGAAAAACAATTTATTGGCTATTATAAAGAAATGGGGCTTAGAAAATAAAATTGCTGCATGTACAACTGATAATGCTTATAATATTGTCAATGCTGTTAATTTTTGTAGATGGAGATATGTAGGTTGCTTTGCTCATAGTTTGAATTTAGCAGTACAAACAGCTCTTAAATCAATACTTGAAACTAAGGAAAAAGTAAGAGGGATTGTTGGCCATTTTAAAAGAAGTCCACAGGCAGCGGAAAACTTTAAAACCATGCAAGAGAAATTAGGGTTAACACCACCTTTAATGCTCATTCAGGATGTCATAACACGTTGGAACTCAACATATGAAATATTCCAACGAATTAACAATCTTAAAGTTCCTCTTTCTTCGATCTTAGTAGAGAGCAATTATAATATTTACTTGACCAATAAAGACTGGTACATTATTTCCAAGTCATATGAGATTTTAAAACATCTTAAGGAAATTACAGTAGAAATAAGTAGTGAAAAATCTGTTGTATTTAGTCAAGCACTCCTTAAAGATTGACATACTTGGATACACAACTCTATAATTCATCTCAACTAACAAGTATGACACACATGTTAAAACAACAAGTAGAACAGAGATTTGGAACACTTGAAAAAATACAAATTGATGCTGAAGCTAAAAAACTCGATCAGAGATTCAAAAAATATGGATTCTTCGACAACAGTTCATTTTCTGAAGGAAAAAAAACAATAATTAGTAGAGCTACTATAGTAAACATTAGAAATTTAAATAATATACAGCCGGTTATACCAAATCAAACTTCAATTTTGGGCGGAGATTCTATTTACAATGAATTTAATGAAGTGGTAAGTAGTCAGTTGAGATCTACAAATCCAACTTCTGCAGCTATTGTTGAAATTGATAAGTACCTTCAAGAAGGATTAATACCAAGGCATGAAGTCCTTTAAAATGGTGGAAGGACAATCAAAATGTTTATCTATGTTTATTTGAACTTATGAAAAAACATCATTGTGTAGTTGCAACATCAGTTCCATGTGAAAAAATATTTTCTAAGGCAGGGCAAACATTGATAAAAAAAAGAAGTAGGTTAAGTAGTAAAAATTTCGAAAAAATGAACTTTATAAACTTTAATTCAAAATAGTGTGCTTTTGATATGTTTATATGTACCTATTATTTAATTATTTAATTTTATTTCCTTGATTTGAAAACAATGAAACATTGTATGGACATATCTCCTATAAAATAAATAACAAAAATACATTTAAAAAAATGTAGGTACCTAATCAATAAAAATATGCATTTACTTATAATAATATATACTAAATACTTATAGGTATCTTAATACCTATTGTATAATGTATTAAATATCTTCTATTTCTCATGCTTCCGGTGATATTGTTTTGTCAAACGTGAAAAAATAAACTTATTCCAAACAAACACTAACGCAAAATGTATTAAATTACTAAATGACTTGTAACAATTGCAACGTGCTTGTACTACATAAAACTATTATACATTTATATCATTCAATATCAGTATATTATCTATTATCTAATATCTATGCATTTTACGTTTTAATATCACTGCCATCACAAGCTGCTGACACACCTACTTAATTTATCATAACACCACTTGTCATTACGCAATAATAGAATTTCATATTGTGTATATTGTGGCATAGCGGCGAATTGTCAGACTGATAACACACATGATTCGTGAATTCTATTGAACCAGCCGATTCGTGAATCATTGTTTTGAACCAATGGTAGCACTGAGCCACTGAACTATACCACACTGAATCAATTCATTCGGTTTACCAAAAAGAGTCAACTCCTCCGAGACAACTCACTCACGAACTACCCACCTCTACTAAACAGTATCCATTCTATTATATCGTTTACTTGTGTTATACGATTAACTAATAATAATAAAATAATCAAAATTATTTTTACTTAATGTATTGCTATTTTAGATTCCGAGCGTAGCGAGTTATGCGTATTATTAGCGCTGTTTACAGACATTATGGTTCAACTTATTTTGAGTCAATATGACTTGATCGTCTATTTTAAAAAAAAAAGTTTTGCATTATCGTACAATTCCTCCGTACTTTGTTGTAGGCCAACTTTTTTTCCAAAAATAAATTTAAAAACTATTATTCTGACACGTTTGCTCTTTTCATTGATCATTTCGCACATTTTTATTTGATCCGTTCTAAAAACGTATTAGAAACCAATAACAATGTTATCAGTGACCTAAAGTTTGTAACACATCGAAACTGTGTAGTTACGAAAACACATTCCAAGTCTAGTTTATCGAACAATTTTTTATACAAATCTGTACATTGTTGCGTGCTGTTTGAAAATATTTGAATCGTTTATGAACCATTTATACGTGTATTACCCACCTATTGGGAAGCCACTCGTATACACCCGGGAGGCGATTCGTATTAAAACCATTTACCTCTTTTACCTCGGGAGGCGACTAGTATGCACCCGTCTTAGAGCTGTACGATTGTCATTGTACATAGTCGATTGTCAAACGTAGTAAACAATCGAAAATTTCAATTAATCAAACATTTTCATCGGGAAGTGCTGGAGTGCTCAATTATTGAAATAGTTAAGGACCTGAAAAATCAATCGATTAAAACAATCAATTCAAACAACAAAATATCCGTGAATACAATCGGTACAATTTTCGATCGGATTTAAAACATTGTACGCAAAATAATTGTGTCTTATAGTCTTAGCTCTAAATGTTATCATTATGTTTTTATTTTTATTTTCATTTGTTACTCCTTGTAATCTATTTTTATTATGTATTCTGAAATAACTCTAAAATCTGTACTTTATGGTGAGCACCTTGTGTTTATAAACAAAACAAATAAACAATTAAATTTCAGCGAAATATACTATATATTTTATGATTATAAACTTATTTTCTTTTTAGTTCGTATTAGAGATTTAATTTCATAGTAGTTTAAACCGCGGAGTTCTTCCGGAACGCAATCGAAGTTTAGAAAAACCTATAGATTCTCTGCCGTAAACACGTTATACCTGTAAACCTTATGTCGCGAAGGGAATTTTTATGAAACCGTAACAAATATTTATGAAATATATTTCTGTGGCCATTTGAAATCAGAAATAATCAAATAATATTAGTCGCTATTATTAAAATAAGTAATGGCTACTAGCCTATAGAATAGGCTAGAAATATTATATAATTTCTAATGATACCCATGTATATATTAGAGCCGGTAGACTCCTACGAGTAGCTTACACAACGTGCATCTGTGTCTGCCGTTTAAATTATTACATTAGTAGAAAATGTTTGTGAGCCGTGTCATATATAATCGTTCTTATCAAACTATTGTTGGAGTTGTATTGCTAATCTCACACCTGTGTATTGTCTATAGGTTATTGTCGAATATTATAGCAATGATACCTTATCCCAATTTTCAGTACCTAATTAAACTGTAATTTATTTTTGTGTTGTATTCATTGACTTAGTGTGAGCATGAGATTGACCGAGTAAACAACATATACTGTTATAATAAAGCTACGGGTGTTTTGTGTTTTTTTTTTTTTTTTTATGAGTTGGTCGGACAAACAAACATTATACATTCGGGACTAAGCAGTATACTGTATACCTACTGAAGAATACTGTTCAAAATTGTAGGTGGTGCACTGCATAGAACCATGTCAATTTAAATTATTAAATTATTAGCTTATATAATGTGTGTGAATATACTCAATACTAGAAATTTTATATATTAAATAGAATTTAAATCTGGAATCATTAAACACTTCAAATTCCATTATTTGAAAGTTATGAATATACTTTTGATGATTTTCAACCATTATTTGATTTGTTAAAAAGTGGAAGATTAGAATTTCTATATCAAATATTATTGTGTAAATTTACCTATGTGTCAAAAAATTATAACTACGTAATTGTATTTTTAATTTTTATATTAATTTGTTTAGATGACTTAATTGATATGAAAATTTTAACAGTAATGGAATCTGATCATGTTAATGAACTTCTAAAAAAAATTCCCAGTAGGAATTAAAATATTATTTAATCATTATTTAGAAAATTGGCAAACTATTCAAATGTATTATCAAAGAAGTTGAACATAGCATTACCAAAAAATATAAAATCGTTTGTTCAGGAATAAACGGTAGTTGATAATATTGATATTGATATTAATATTATCTACAACTGGTACAATGTTTATTAATTATTATAAAACAAACAATAAATTGAATGATAATATAAAGTCATTGATATTGGACACTGTTATTAGTTAAATAATAACTAAAAAAATAATAATGTCGGTTAATTTGGCTAATTATATTGATAATCAAATAGTTGCAATGTTTCTAACTGAAGTAAAAGTAAATTATATTCCAATGAAAATTTTTTGAAATTATTTGAATAAGCTGCATTACTATGTACATATTGTTGCCTATCAGAATTGGTGCTAGGGACAATAAGCTTGTGTTTTGCTATTATGGTGATTAATTTATTATATTTTCTGTATATTTTTCCAAAATTTACTAAAATTGCCTATACACAACTCCGGATATACGGGAGATAGCATTGATTAAATATATTAATATATTCAAATATATAAATTCTTATCTCATGTCATGGTGTTTGTAGTCGCACTTTTCCGAAACGGCTGGACCAATTTTAAAGAAATTTTTTATATATATTTGGTAGGTATGAGAATAGTCTCTAAAGTATTTTCTACCCTCCTACTACCATCCACCATTTTTTAATCACGATTTTAGTACTTTTGTATGAAGTCTCAAGTCCCACGGTAATGAGATAATAGTAATTTGAATGACCTGTCTCTTCGGAGTGTGATTAGGTTAATCATTTTTTTTTTTTTTTAATAAACGTTTTAAAATCAAATTTAAACGAAAATCAAAAATAAAAAATTACGGCACTTCAAATTATGTATTACCGACCTGCGTTCGGAATCGTTTATCGTTAGCAATGGTTTATCGTTGCTTACAGATATAAATGAAATAACCTTATGTATCCTACCTTTCCAACTTTTCCCATACAACAGTGGCCGCTCCCATCTCCCGTATCAGCTACTATAATTTTACATATTACTTATTCAACTATATTTTAGGCCTTCAATGCAGTAAGCAATGGTTCTGGAATGAGGTGTTAAATTTGTCACGCAACAATATCAAAGATTTACAGTTTTCAGTATAAGTTTTACATTAAAAATTATTTTAAAAATAATCAATTTAAAAACTTTATTTTTTAAGATATTGCAGTTATGTAAAGCTGATAAGTCCGCTATGGATTTACGAAAAATAAAAATCGAAAAAGAATTTCGTGAAAAAATGGGTCTAATTGTTAATGTTCCAAAACCTGGTCAAGTAATGATGAAAATAATAGCAGGCGTTTTTTTTCTAATCCGAAGTTACCTTCCGAAATCACAGGTATACATTTTATAATAAGACAAATATATTTTAATAAAAAATATAGTAATACACTTTTATATGTGAATAATTTTAGGAATTAATGAGGATTTAATTTATCGATCCAGTATTATTTTAATCTAAGTAGTGGTCTTGAAATAAATATTGACCATTATGTATAAAATACGTATCCATGAGTCCCAATTTACTCACGACATATATACTCACAATAAAAAAAATTGTTATTCCATTAGGTCAGTTAACAGAAGAGGCACAGAAGAAAATAAAGAAATAAGAATATTTAAGGAAAATCATTCAAGAAAATGTTCAAGATTAAAAACTAACAAATATGTATTCAAACGATTACTAATAAGCTCGGATCCTATATTAAGTAGTATACGTTATGAACATAACAAGAAAAAAAAATGTAATATTTATAATAATGAAATGTTACAATTAATTAATATATCAGAAAATGAAATCATGACACATAATTAATTTGAATGTATTTAATAAAATTACACTTGTATAAAACAAATTTGTCCTTGTATAATATAATTTTTAATTCAATTTAGCGATTCCGAAAACATAATTCAACCATATAGCATATAATAAATATATTTATGATATATTTTAATATTAGTATTATTTTCGATCGCTTTTTTTGAATTCTAAACCACTGCCCATATTATAGCAAAGAAATATTTAATAAATATTTCTATTTGTATTTATTTTTTTATGTTAATATCTGTTATAGATATCAAAATTTGCACTGTAGAAAATTGTTGGATATCTACATTGTAGATTACTTATAACAGTGGCTGCACCTTATCTTATTATCCTAGATCGTCTTTTTTTTGTTTTGTTTTCGTATTGAATTTTTTTGCGTTTAATAACATTTATATAAATATTTAAAAAAAAAAAAAAAAACATTTTCCAGCCCCTGTTTCAACCGGATTTTTTCGAATTTTCACCGCTTTTATATAACATACAACAGATTTTTCGATCCCAGGCCGGTATTTGGCTGATGCGTATCACGTGGCACCGACGACGGCGTCAGAAATAATATTATTGTGTAACGCGAGTGTACGAGGGTCGCGTACGCCCCGGCACGACGGTGACTTTTTACCTCCACGATGACGTTATTATGGCGGTACTCAGACAAGACATGTCAAAACACCACTCGCGGAGATTTAATTTATACTATTTTATAATATATGGCACACGTACACACTGATCTGTACCTATACAGCGAACGCGACAAATATTATAGGTACCGTAGAGGGCGCCAGTTCGACGGTGCGGGATCGTTTTTCATCGGGCACTGTATCGAGGAACCGTGTTCCCGTAATTATTGTACATACTACCACACACGTGTTAATAATAATTCGGACAGACCGCACAGTAAATATCAATATTGTACGCTAAACCGTTTTTTCTGAGTACACCGAAAAAAATAAAATAGGCGACGTATTATACAACATGGCTGAGGGTATACAGAATGATTTTTTTTTTTATCGTGAACCACAATTTTCTCGGAGGTATTTAAATGAATTCGTTTTGTTTTTGGTTTTTTTTTTTTTTTTAAACAACTGCGAAATTGGTTAAGCTTTATTTTAAAACCTACCTTAAATAAGTGTATACTTTTTTTTTCAAACAGGAAACCCCTTTTTGAACACAGATTCGAATAAGGGATATTTTTCTAGATATGATGACGTGAAAAAAAGAAGGTCGTAATACATTTTAACTAATACCTACATTTCTTAAATTTTCCCGTTTTTTTTTTCGGTTTTTCAAATTTAATGAGAAAACTTCCGAGAAAATCGAACAATGACCTCTTTAAATGTACCGTTTGCGTATACCGTTAAAAATATTTTGAAGTTTTGGTGAAATTTGCGCCTTCCTACCTTAGAAGGAATTTTTGTTAGGTGAATTTGACATTTTTTAAAACTTTAACATTTTCAATTAAAAAAAGATTTGTGTTGTTCCTTTTACCCGAAAAATGAGGTAGAAAACTTGTATGATATGTTATCTTAAAGCTAATTTAATATATTTTTTAGCAGTGTATTCAAATTTGTTGTAGAAACAACGGTTTAGTAGATATAAATATTATTATCAATTAATATTGTATTCAACCGAAAATACACAAAAGTCGAAGTATCTCCCTAATTATTGAGAATTCAATAATTTCTATGAGGATTTCTTTGGTTACCTTTGAGGTAAAGAAATACCTCTTAAAGTTTGACATATTTATCGTGTAACACTCTATATATATTTATACATAATACAATATATATTTTTCATTTATTAATTACTAAAAAATTACAATACAAAATGTATATAATAATGTAGCAAACATTTTAAAATAATCGAAATAAAACGTTATACATATTGTATACAAAATATTCAAGGTTAAAAATAGAGGAAAATGAGTAAATATAATCTATATTTAAAAAAAAATTCAATCTATTTTATTGATTATTTTTTTCTTTGAAATTTGAGGATTATCGAGCTATAACTGTATTGACTAAATAGGTAAACAATAATATTTTGTCATACACTAATGTATCATAACAAAAATAAAATTATAAATAGTAAATAAACATCTCAGTTTTTTATAAAATTACGAAAAGGTAAAAAAAAGTTTAAGTTTTTTGAATTGACGAATCATGATGATGCTGCTCCCTTAATTTTTAAAAATTCGTTCTTTGGACAATGTAATCTCCTCCTCCGCCTTAAAAAATACGACTCTGATCTACTACTTTTACAGAGTGTCCTACAGTCGTACCTGTCAGTTAGTAACTCAGTCAATATATATTTGTTTTTTGTAATCGGGTTTAGTGAAAGAGTAAAAAAGGGTAATTTACTTTATCATTGAAAAAAATTACTTTTTATTTTATCACTTTTTTAAAATGTTCAAAATATCTATTTTGTAAAAATTGTGTAAACAATATTATTCTTAAAACGTCAATGCATCATACATTTAAATCGGATAAATAATTTCTTAGTTATAGCGGCTTTAAGGAATTAGGTGTAAAAACAATTAATATTCAGAGGAAGATATGGAATTACCGTACTGATAGTTGTTCTTTACCGCGTAACGTGTTATTCTATAGGAAATTAATTGTTTAAACGTCTAATTTCTGTCATTAAAGCCGCTATACTAAGAAACTATTTATCTGATATAAACGTATGAAAGATTGACGTTTTAAGAATAATATTTTTTAGAATAATATCTTTTACAAAATGGATATTTTTATAAGTTTAAAAGTTAAAAATATAGATTTTTTACAGTGTTTAAGGGATATAAATAAAAATTGTATTTTTTTCTACATAATATGTTTCTTCCTCTCACAAAACCCGGCTGAAAAAAAATATTTGTATTGACAGAGTTATTAACCGACGGATAACACTGTAGGATACCCTGTATAGATAATTGTATTTTAAAAGAGAAGGACTCATTTTTTTTATTTCGCCTACACAAATGGGTACCGTCAGAAACAAAAATATTTCAGTTGCGTTTGATTTAGGACACTCATACATATACTTGCTGTTTTTGTAAAATATAAAACAAAACTATAGAGCTATAAATTCTAAATCGCATCAGTAACATTGAATTACCTAATTAATTAATCAAATGCATGTTGAATTAAAATTAATTATGAAAACTGAAACGATATTATAATATATTGACATTTTGAACAAAATAATATGTATTATTTACTATAGGTATATCATCACTTAATGTATAATATTGTATATTATTGTATATTATTGTAATAATTTATATATTAATTTTAATTTTTATATACATATATTAGTATTATTAATTTTTGTAATACACTAACATATAATACGTGATAAAAAAACCCAACATATTTGTAATACAACAAAAATTAAAACAACAATGCAGAAATTATGCAACCAGAACAACCTAGAAAAAAAATTTTAAAAAATCGTGTTAATATAATTTTACGAATTGATTAGATATTACAATATACATTGATATATAAATTCTGAAAACAAAGAATATGATATTAAATAAATCAATAAAAAAAAAAAATCATACTTTCGATTTTTGGCAAGTGCTTTTGAAATGTTGTCTGTGTCTTCGTGTAGTATATATTTTCTAATTCCATAGTAATAACATTTTATATAGGACAACCAGTCGAATTCTTCAAAGTTGAATTTAAACAACACGCGTTCTTCCGGATTCATCGTCGACCATAATTGTCTGGTATTAGTGTTGTCGAATTTCCATTCTTTCGTTGAAAATGTATAATATAAGTCCATCAAGTTTTCCGTTTTCGAATACATTTTCATCATTCTAAATTAAAATCAAAACAAATAATTTAAGACTATACTAAACGTTTCAGTTATACATAGCCACGTAGGTGTACATTTTGAAATTGATCTCAAGTTGGTATGTGGAATTGAAAACTTAACTGAACGCTAACGGGGATCGACCTTGGCTTAAAAAAAGAATTATGCGAATTGCGGTCGTGATCTAATCAGGTAAAAAAATACCAGAGTTGCGGTCGGATTATCTTAATTAGGTATGTTTTTGAATTGTAGTATATAAAAATGTACATGTAACTTGAAAAAGTATAAAATGTTCATAAATATCATGCTATTCATACTGTATTACTCTTTATTTTAGGTACTTATAGTATATACATACAGAGACACACAGATATACACACACATATATATATATATATATATATATATATTTATAAATTAATTATTACAATTTGTCAATAAAAAATAAAACATTGTATTTATTAATATTAATATCATTGTCATGTAAATTTATTATTTCATACTTAGGGAAATGTTATTATACTGTGTTGGTATATAACAGAATTTCAAACTAAATAAATAATTATATAGATAGTTAACAATAACTCACGTTTTCGTTTTTAACATTAAGATCGTTCTCAAAATGTATACGGATAAACCAGAAACACCATGTATATAAACAATATGGTTTTTTTGATCATCAAACGACAAAACAACAAAAATGTATATATTCAATTGGGTACATTTATTATATATAGGCACAGCTCTTACTTGGGTTTTTGACCGTTTACTCTCAATAGTAAATCCACGAAAACAGCGGGTATACGGTGCAGCCAAAATCTTAAAAATTGTCCTGTCCATAAATTGGTATAGCAAATACTGAAGACGTACCATATTGCACGGAACGGAGGCGCTTTGTGATAGTGAACGTGCATTTCTTTAATATATTTACCCCACGTCAACGGACACTCGACACCAGAAACATAGTTGTATATTTTTGGCTTTTTTTTTATTCTGTCGTCCCGTTGATATCTACAATAATTATTATGTTATTGTATATCCAGTACGATAATAATATTTAGATTATTGGGGTTCTATTATTGGGAAGATATAGTTGAAAAATAAATAGTAAAAGTCGTGGAAATACGAAAAATTAAAATTAGATAATTTAAACGTGTAAAAAGCTTTAAGTATAGCTAAATAATATTTCAAATAAAAAAAAATTTCAAAATTATGTCCAAAAATTTAAAACGTTGTTAACGGTAAAATTCTAGATACGATTGGATTACCCGAAAATATTTAATGAGTAGGGCTCGGAAGCTATAGGAGCTAAAAAAGGTGTAGTACATTTGCATATATGCACGAACAAATTCTAAAATATGAATGAAAAGATGTTAAATATTTAATTAATTACTCAATTTATTATACAAAAACATAATTTCATTATTAATATGCAATAACTAAGATAAAAATTAAATACGAATCGCATCGTTGTCGTTAAATTAATAATAGACTGAGACGGAATGAAATAACAATAAATAACTACCTTAAATAATATTGAGTTTTAAATTTAATATTATGTAAAATGAATTGGTTAAGAAAGAAAAAAATCAGTTTTTTTTAGAAAATATTAAATATGTATAAAAATATGCGAAAATCAATTAAAATCGACGAAACATATTTCTGCACTTTTTCTTTAAAATTAATGAAATATACAAATTATGCATTTTAAATGTCAATTTTTAAACTCTCTATCGTATAGAAAGTATTTCTAGCTTGGTCTGCTATAAATTCAGTGCATACAGAAAAATATGCAACTCCTTTAATCTCCGAGCCCTAATTAATGAGTAATGACAAATAATGAACAAATATGGGTTGGAGGATTTTTTTTTTAGCATATTTTAGTACGTATTTGGTTGTTTTTTAGTGCATATTTGTGTACTTTTATGGAGCTATAGAAGTCCTCGAGAACAGTCATATAAAAATAATTTATCTAGACACAAAACAATAAATATAATAGTATACAGGTGATTCATTTAATGTAAACACTCATTATTTTGCAAAGTATTGACTTTTTTTCTAAAATTTATGAAATAAGCAGCTAAAGTGTTAAATTTAAATTTTCAAATGGCAATCTATATTAAAAATACCATACAAATATTGTTAAGTATTCTTCTTCTTTTTCTGAGGCATCTTAAGACCATTAAGGTCCAACGTTGCAACAATAACGCCCCTCCACTTATCTCTGTTCTTTAACACTTCCCTCACGTTTTCCACCCCAATCAACCTAAAGTCTTCTTTGATTCTATCAGCTCACCGTTGTCTGGGTCTTTCTCTGGGCCGTTTCGTGCTCGGTTTCCATCCCGTTATGTTCCTCAGAACTCTTTCAGACCTCCACACATGACCGGCCCATTTTATTCTACTACTCTTCATGATTCCAATAATATTGGCTTTTCCAAATAATCTTCCTAACTTTTTATTTGTCCTAACTTCAAATTCATCTTCATCATTCTTTTTTGGTCCAAAAATATTCCGAGTATTTTCCTCACAAAAAAACCCAATTTGTTCTCATCCGTTTTAAATACAAGTTAAAATAAATTTTGATTTGAAATTATTGATTATTGATCCCGTTGACGAGATATTTCATTTAAAGATTGGGTCGGAGATTGAGAGGAGAGCGTCTATTGGAACATAATTTGTGTGGGGGCACTTACCTAAACATACAAATAGATTACTTCGCTAACTGGTAGTCGTTTTCTCCCCAGAAATATATAGATGATAAAAAAATAATAATAATGTAACATTAGTTAAGGCTGCGTGATTCTCAAATTCTTAAAATAAATGCGTTTGAAAAATTCAATAATTTCTGAGTGTTTCGCGATTCATCTGTAACCATCTTTAATCTATATCATATAACTTTTACCTATTGACCGTCTCCCACATGACGCCGATTAGAGCGTTGACCGTGTAATCGGCCGGAACTAAATCGAACACTTTACTTTCGTCGACTAAAACGGCTCGTAGAAATCCAACCATGATTCCGGTAATGATTCCAGGCGGTCCGGTCATATTTTCAAACCAACCGGGATACGGTTCCGATTTTGTGCACCCGACTGTAATAAGACAACACAATATTAATTTTGTTCTGTCGTTTTCACGATATTCTTTTTAATGTCGAAGCCGGCCAGCGTATTATACATAATATGCGACTTTTAAAATTCATACAAGTTGCATTGAATAAAAACTTGCCTATTGACGGACGAAATATCGAAATCGGCAAATCGTATTCGTTAATCGATATTAGATTTTCCGTGATCGCTTTTGTAAAAGTGTACGTATTCGGCCAATCCCCTATAATGCTATATTCATATCGCATATGGGTATATTACATAATTATCTCAATTCATAGTCAAAACTGGGCAGTGACTATACTAACTAGTTTAAATGTTAAGTTATACGTTAATTTTTCGACAACTTTTAAATTAAATAGTTGAAAAAAAAAAGAATGTTAGAAATAATTTTAACTTAATTTTTTTTCTTTTTTTTTTTTAAAACATACAATCTATAAATAAATTTTACAATAAGCATATTTGATAGTTTACATAATATATTGACATGGTTGACATGATGAAGTAATCACCCAGTGGTGATATTTACTGGCAAGGGGGTTAGAGTTATTTCAGGTCACGGTTCCAATTTCGCTTTAACCTTCTAGGTGGGTTACCGGGGATGAATTCAGAGTTTAGAGCAATGATTAAAGGGTTAGAGTGGTTTCTAAAACGAGAACGGAAGAGCTTATAGGAATTTTCGGCTTCTTCTTAAACAGTGAGTTTTTTGAAGTCTAAATGTAAGGTATGGTTTGAAACTTACGGAGGAGCAC
>CABPRJ010001521.1:0-10275 GCA_902439185.1 Cinara cedri
CACTTAATTTAATTAATTTATAATTAAAGGTGACGCTATTTAATTTAATTTTAAAGTTTTTCCATTTATTAAAGAAAATATTTTTTTTTTAACTAATGTTCAAATTTTTTTTTTAAAAAAAATAATATGGAAAAAATTTGCAATAGTTTTTATTAGCATATACACGGCGGCCACCGATTTTTTTTTATCACACTTTTTTCATATATTATTTTTTTTATACATGATTGATGGACTGGGTAAACTATAAGCCTATTGTTCTGATCTATTTATGATCGCACTAATCTAGAATTCCGGTTATTAATTCCGGAGATACTAACATATCAATATATCGCCCAACAAACAACATGTACAAGCGTCACATAACAAGCGTCATATAACAGATATGATATTATACAACGTTTTCAGCTTACAGAGATATTATATCACGCCAGAGGCTGAATTTTTTTTTACAAATATTATATTAGTTTATGTGAGGTTCAAACCTGGATTTATTGAATTGTAATTGAAGTATTTTATCACTAGACCAGAACACTAGGACATTAAAGTACAATGAAATTCTTATATTTAAGTTATAAAATATAATATTATTTCAATATAATGATAGATTTTATAACTAATATAAATTTAGGAAGGGGAAATTTTTGAAATGCTCTAACTTATTCAATAATAATCAGAAAAATGCGAAACAAAGACCGTTGTTATTTTTGAACTTATGTACACTACATAAGAACATAAAGAACAGGAAATAAAACAATGTGAATATAGATCAGAAATTTGTTTTAAAGTGAAATTATCAGAAGTGAGCCAGAATCGGCATATTGATACTACTGAGGGGAGCATAGGGCCCCCAGACATCAAACTATCTATAAATAATAATTTCTTTCAGAAATGTGTATAGAAGTTTAGAGTGTTAAGAAATTATAATCACAGCCTATGCAGATAGCTGTGCTGTCACATTAAGCGGTCAGGGGTCATATTGACTGACTGACGTCTGGTCATGTTATTTAAATATTCCCCCCCCCCTTAGAAGACAAACTAAACCCGCCACTAACCAGGGTTGATCAAGGACAAGAACCCAGTTGGTAAGAGACCACTGGGAAGACCACGATTGAGGTGGGAAGATTTGATAAGAAAAGACGCGGAAACACTGAATAGAGGACAGGATTGAAGAGCTAGAGTGATAGATAGAGAAGGATGTAGGACTGGATATTTTATTGTTATTAAGTTTTTTTACACCTTTACATACCAAAAGGATTTACTCTTGTGTGTTTTTATTGATTGTTTCAATTTCCCTATGAGACAAATTATTTAAAAATCTATCAGGTAAAAATAATTTAAATTTATCATCTAAAATAACACTTAATTTGTCGCCATATCTTGTTTTATCAATACTAAAATATTTACATAAATATTTCTGATCAATTTCTAAATCACTTAATTTAATTAATTTATAATTAAAGGTGACGCTATTTAATTTAATTTTAAAGTTTTTCCATTTATTAAAGAAAATATTTTTTTTTTAACTAATGTTCAAATTTTTTTTTTAAAAAAAATAATATGGAAAAAATTTGCAATAGTTTTTATTAGCATATACACGGCGGCCACCGATTTTTTTTTATCACACTTTTTTCATATATTATTTTTTTTATACATGATTGATGGACTGGGTAAACTATAAGCCTATTGTTCTGATCTATTTATGATCGCACTAATCTAGAATTCCGGTTATTAATTCCGGAGATACTAACATATCAATATATCGCCCAACAAACAACATGTACAAGCGTCACATAACAAGCGTCATATAACAGATATGATATTATANATTAGTAGATGTTAGAAAAAGCGTCTTTATTTATAATAATTTTTTGTCTAAAGCGTTTCTAATTTGAAGCACTTAATGCTAAAATTTATTACAACATGAAATCATAGATATTTTGAAATAAAACAATTATGAAGTGATATTAAATTTTACTTAATTACTTATTTGATATGTACCTTATAATGATATATGACATATAAACTAATTTCATAATCTATACTCATACCATTATCAATGGATTTAGTCGTCTGAAGATTTTAATTGTAAAGCTTAACTTAATTTTATTAATAATTGAATCAATAGTAAGATAATAAACAATACGTCGCCAATAGTAGTAGAAGGTCTATAAATGCGAAAAACCGTATATTGTATTTCAATAATTTCAATAAAATGTATTTTAATAATAAATTATGTATTTAAGTTATAAAAACTAACAATAACTTTTTGAGACTAAAAACTTATCATATAAACAATTTCAGACAGCAAAACCGTGAAAAAATTAAGCTACCTAAGGCGACTAACTCGTTTATGGAAAACAAGAGTTTGGTGTACACTGTTCGTGAATTGCTGATGCCAATGTTCTGAAAGTGAAGACGTACGAAATACAATTTAAGAAGTCCCAATAATTTAACACATCCCATGTGCTGTATAATTTTATTATTTCTATTTTTGTAGTACAAATTACTGTATACTTTTTAGGAGTGTAATATTTTGTAATGTTTTCGTTTTTTAAATAAATATATATTAATTGTAATAAAATATTTTATATTGTATGTTTAGAAAAAAAAAACAAAAAAAAAAATGTAACAATATATACTTACAAATTGCAATGTATTCTTATGTAAAATTAACCTTTATACTAACAATTAATTTAAAGTTAGAAAAAAAAATTGTACATCGACTTTTATAAGCGATAATTTTTATATGTAAACTTTGTGGAAGGTGCGCAGACGATAATTAAAGATTTCTGTGTTTTAAAAGACATATATATAAGCCTTGTTTTTTAGTATGGAAGTATTACGTCATCTCATTTCTTTTAATATTTAATATTACATGACGCAACGCCCGATCTCGGGTGCACCAGATGTCCCGGAAAATTATCTACCAAGGCCCCGGCGCAATACGTGTGAAGACTCATGAACTGTTTTGTCAGAATAGATAAATCATTATGATCAATATATATATATAATTGTGGGGCTTTGTTCAAAAAGGACCAATGTCACTTTTTGGTGAAAATGAGTTATATGGCGAATCATATGAAATTTGATATGCTATCCGAATCCTTAATACCTGGCCAATACGCTGGTTATCGCTAGCTACGCAACATCATATAATTGTTAAAAAGCGCGTAACCAACAGATTTAGCCAGGGGGTTCAGGGTATATTTACTTTCCGCTAAAAACGCTTTTTCAGAGGAGTATTGATCGATCAATAGCGAGCACCTTCACGCCAAATCAACTTGTAATTTAATTAAAAAGTGTTTGATTATTTTTAAACAATTAATACAGTTACTTATAAAATTATTAACACAATATTTCTAAATTCGCTCATAATTAAACCTAAACCTGAGTTTAAAATACACCCGAAACTATAATATGTCATTCCTAAAAAGAGGATTCTACTACATATTATATCTATGTATACGCGTTCACTGAGGGTTTATTGATATATTTGATGAGCTCATGCAAATAAAAACAAATATCAGTAGATCTTAAAAAATATATATCATTTATTGAAAATTACTCCGCAAAGACATTGTTATCCAAGTCTTCTATCCCATCGGAATGTGTGATAATTTCAGAGGAAGTTTCTTCTTAAACTTGATAATATCTGTGGTGTGTATAATTGAAAATATCCATAAATAAGAACCAGTGCGGTATCGTCTGTGATAATGAACGTGATAACATTGTAAAATAATGGTAACATATATTTATAAGGGTTGATAATATCTATGGTAATAATATAAGTCTGGCTTTGTGTATGTACGTGGGTTACGTGGTATAATAAGGAGTATCGAGCGGTGCGGGCTGCGACGGGGGTGGAGTACCGAGCAGCTGCGTTTAGTGGCGGGGATATGACACCAGCACCAGCACCAGGATCGGCATTTTTATACTACTTACAAACAGTTGTTTGCTGTGACGGACGATCGATAAGTCGGAAAGACGTTGCATATTTTCCATTTTATCCGAATATAACATATAATTTACCATTTATAAACGCATCGTCTTTCGAGATGAATGGATGTATGTATGCATTCGCACCGGCTATACGATACGTTGGTTAGTGATTCGTTACACTAAACGGGCTAGATTCGGAAGTGGTCACTTATGTGAAACTAGACGTCTCAGTATAGCTATATCAATACCTATTGGCATAGTAGACTTGATGACAATACAGTTAGAAAACCTATTCAAAAATTTAACAAATCATTGATACATACACATTCTTATATTTTGAGCAACGAACTTTTTGCTAACTTCAAGTGAATAGTAAGAAAAAGATAGAATTAGTAGAATAAAAAGGTATGTGATTATTTTCATATTATTGTGAGAATACTAATTAAATTAACAAATTAAATAAGATTAAAACCCGTTTTGTGCAATATATCGGGATGAATCTGGTTTCACGATTATTATTGACAACTTTGATTTGCTTGTAATTTAAAATATGACAGTAAAACATTTTATTGGACTTACCTTAACGAAATAAAATTTCAGAACGTTTTGTTCATAGATTCAGAAAAATGTCCTACATAAAACCGGGTTTCAGCGCCACTGCCATACTTTTAATATTTCTTATAAAGATTAATATTTAAATTTTTTTAAATGTATGCAGTGAACTGAACTGAATTAATTATTAATAAGCATGTTTAATAATATAAGAATCTTGTTCAAACACTTTAATGTTTAAACAACATATATTATACTTATATCATAAAATATAGATATATGGCTTGTTAATAAATTCAATTTTTGACTCCTTAAATATTATAAAGAAGGTGGTTTATTCAGTTTTTCTTGTTTGAATTTATTATTTTATTAAATTGTTCTTATAACTTTTAACTGTATAGTTTATAGAATACATACTAGATTATTGTTACCTATTTAGGTTAATATTTTTAAAATGTAATCAGTCGATTGTTGAAATTAAGTTACTCTGCATATATTTGTAATCAAATAACTTATTAAATAAAATTAAAAAATTGAATACTTAACTCAACTAATATGTAAAGGAATATATTTATAATTTGAAATTTAATAATTTTAAGTTTCAACTCAATTTATTATTTATTTATCCCCGTTTTACTACTTAGTCAATATCAATTGTAGATACAAACGTACAATTACTTCAGATATATCTATAATGAAAAAAAACATTTAATTTTACTAATTCATCCATTCCCTGATAAGTTTTTAATTTTTTCCCTGTATGTTTTAGGTCCGTTTTCACAGTAAATATTCTCTTTAGTCTCTCCCGCAGCACGATAACGTCTTCACAGAATTATTAACGGCCCCGTTTCGCATCAAATTTGTCAATAGTGTTAAATATATATAAAAACAATATTGATCGATTTATTAATCAGTTGATAAATTTATCGATGTTAATCAACATCAGTCCTATATTATATAAGGTAGTTCTAAAGCGAAACCCAAGGAAGAGGGCTAACACATACTATGGTTATCTGGTCTATGAAAAACAGAGTCTAATGTACTAGGATTGTGGACGACTAGAATCCTCTTTTTAGGAATGACATATTATAGTTTCGGGTGTATTTTAAACTCAGGTTTAGGTTTAATTATGAGCGAATTTAGAAATATTGTGTTAATAATTTTATAAGTAACTGTATTAATTGTTTAAAAATAATCAAACACTTTTTAATTAAATTACAAGTTGATTTGGCGTGAAGGTGCTCGCTATTGATCGATCAATACTCCTCTGAAAAAGCGTTTTTAGCGGAAAGTAAATATACCCTGAACCCCCTGGCTAAATCTGTTGGTTACGCGCTTTTTAACAATTATATGATGTTGCGTAGCTAGCGATAACCAGCGTATTGGCCAGGTATTAAGGATTCGGATAGCATATCAAATTTCATATGATTCGCCATATAACTCATTTTCACCAAAAAGTGACATTGGTCCTTTTTGAACAAAGCCCCACAATTATATANACCCGAGATCGGGCGTTGCGTCATGTAATATTAAATATTAAAAGAAATGAGATGACGTAATACTTCCATACTAAAAAACAAGGCTTATATATATGTCTTTTAAAACACAGAAATCTTTAATTATCGTCTGCGCACCTTCCACAAAGTTTACATATAAAAATTATCGCTTATAAAAGTCGATGTACAATTTTTTTTTCTAACTTTAAATTAATTGTTAGTATAAAGGTTAATTTTACATAAGAATACATTGCAATTTGTAAGTATATATTGTTACATTTTTTTTTTTGTTTTTTTTTTCTAAACATACAATATAAAATATTTTATTACAATTAATATATATTTATTTAAAAAACGAAAACATTACAAAATATTACACTCCTAAAAAGTATACAGTAATTTATACTACAAAAATAGAAACAATCCCTTTAGTTCTCTAAAAATAGTTTGAAACATTGAATGAAAGTAACAATTGGTTACTAAGAGGTATAAAAAAAACATATGCAAATCTGTTTAAACAGATTAGGGCTATAAATGTCCTTATTTTCTTTTTAAAATAATACATTCTTATATACAAAAACACAAACAATCCTGACTAAATTAAATGACTTTCTAGTTTATGGACAACAAAGGTCTGGTGTAAAGATATCGCGAACGAGTAGAAAAACATTTGAGTAATGAAGTAATATTTTTATTAAAACCAATAAAATGTCAAGATATTGGTTCAAGTAGGATAGAATCCATAAAGAAGCGTATAATTGTATATCGTCCAGATCACGTCAAATTTCTATATAGAGATCGGATAAAAAAAAAAAAAATCAGTATATTTGTTACAAACATTCAACAATAATATGAAAATATAATGTAACATATAAATAATACAATATATTTAAGTAGAAAAAGCGATTAGCTATTATACACGAAATGACGGGCAAATTATAAATTTGCACGATTGTGATTCATTAAGTCTCCTGCCGTATATAGAAAACCTAGAGCACAGGTTTTTAATTACAACACAATAAGAAAATTATTTTTATTCTTTCTACAATCTAACGAACGATAAAATAATGGTCCTACAAAACGTAGCACAGAAACCATATTATTGGGAATATATAACTCTCTCGTGACATTAATTTCCTTTTTTTTTTAATTTTATATTAAAAGAAAATTAAACGTCATATGTTTATTTGTTTAGAGCATTTAAATAAAATATTTTAATATGGTGCAAAATTCAAGTACAACTATCCGGTAAAATAGAATCGAGTACAATCTATCAATTTTAGGCTCCATTGAAATAAAAAATCTTGACATTTTTCATAAATTATGTCTTCCGCCGTATATGGAAAACACGAGTGTGGTGTACACTTGTCGAGAGCAACCGAAAATAAATTTTTCAATTTAACACCATGGGAGAATTTTTTTTATTACCTTTTCAGACTTTCGATTGACAATAAATGGTCCTACAAAACGTAGCACAGAAACCATATTATTGGGAATATATAACTCTCTCGTGACATTAATTTCCTTTTTTTTTTAATTTTATATTAAAAGAAAATTAAACGTCATATGTTTATTTGTTTAGAGCATTCAAATAAAATATTTTAATATGGTGCAAAATTCAAGTACCACTATCCGGTAAAATAGAATCGAGTACAATCTATCAATTTTAGGCTCCATTGAAATAAAAAATCTTGACATTTTTCATAAATTATGTCTTCCGCCGTATATGGAAAACACGAGTGTGGTGTACAATGGGCGAGAACTGAACGACAAAAATCATTATTAAATACATATTTTGTATAAATAATAACTCGGTAAAAAACCGATATTAATTTATATAATATCTCAACAAATATCAGCATATGGCTCGTAATAATCGTTGAACAAAACCATATTGGCCAATGATTAAGTGTTATTATATAATCAATATTTTCATTTTTCAACGATAAAAAAATGCGATAATCCTTTCGGAAAATGAATTGAATCAGGAATTATGCTATTGATATCATCCTTATCTATATGAAAATCTTTAATGACGATAGCGCCGTATATGGAAAACACGAGTGTGGTGTACACTTGTCGAGAGCAACCGAAAATAAATTTTTCAATTTAACACCATGGGAGAATTTTTTTTATTACCTTTTCAGACTTTCGATTGACAATAAATGGTCCTACAAAACGTAGCACAGAAACCATATTATTGGGAATATATAACTCTCTCGTGACATTAATTTCCTTTTTTTTTTAATTTTATATTAAAAGAATATTAAACGTCATATATTTATTTGTTTAGAGCATTCAAATAAAATATTTTAATATGGTGCAAAATTCAAGTACCACTATCCGGTAAAATAGAATCGAGTACAATCTATCAATTTTAGGCTCCATTGAAATAAAAAATCTTGACATTTTTCATAAATTATGTCTTCCGCCGTATATGGAAAACACGAGTGTGGTGTACAATGGGCGAGAACTGAACGACAAAAATCATTATTAAATACATATTTTGTATAAATAATAACTCGGTAAAAAACCGATATTAATTTATATAATATCTCAACAAATATCAGCATATGGCTCGTAATAATCGTTGAACAAAACCATATTGACCAATGATTAAGTGTTATTTATATATTCAATATTTTCATTTTCCAACGATAAAAAAATGCGATTATCCTTTCGGAAAATGAATTGAATCAATATTTTCATTTTCCAACGATAAAAAAATGCGATTATCCTTTCGGAAAATGAATTGAATCAGGAATTATGCTATTGATATCATCCTTATCTATATGAAAATCTTTAATGACGATAGCGCCGTATATGGAAAACACGATTGTGGTGTACACTTGTCGAGAGAAACCGAAAATAAATTTTTCAATTTAACACCATTGGAGAATTTTTTTTATTACCTTTTCAGACATTCGATTGACAATAAATGGTCCTACAAAACGTAGCACAGAAACCATATTATTGGGAATATATAACTCTCTCGTGACATTAATTTCCTTTTTTTTTTAATTTTATATTAAAAGAAAATTAAACGTCATATGTTTATTTGTTTAGAGCATTCAAATATAGAATCGAGTACAATCTATCAATTTTAGGCTCCATTGAAATAAAAAATCTTGACATTTTTCATAAATTATGTCTTCCGCCGTATATGGAAAACACGAGTGTGGTGTACACTTGTCGAGAGCAACCGAAAATAAATTTTTCAATTTAACACCATGTGAGAATTTTTTTTATTCCCTTTTCAGACATTCGATTGACAATAAATGGTCCTACAAAACGTAGCACAGAAACCATATTATTGGGAATATATAACTCTCTCGTGACATTAATTTCCTTTTTTTTTTAATTTTATATTAAAAGAAAATTAAACGTCATATGTTTATTTGTTTAGAGCATTTAAATAAAATATTTTAATATGGTGCAAAATTCAAGTACAACTATCCGTTAAAATAGAATCGAGTACAATCTATCAATTTTAGGCTCCATTGAAATAAAAAATCTTGACATTTTTCATAAATTATGTCTTCCGCCGTATATGGAAAACACGAGTGTGGTGTGCACTTGTCGAGAGCAACCGAAAATAAATTTTTCAATTTAACACCATGGGAGAATTTTTTTTATTACCTTTTCAGACTTTCGATTGACAATAAATGGTCCTACAAAACATAGCACAGAAACCATATTATTGGGAATATATAACTCTCTCGTGACATTAATTTCCTTTTTTTTTTAATTTTATATTAAAAGAAAATTAAACGTCATATGTTTATTTGTTTAGAGCATTCAAATAAAATATTTTAATATGGTGCAAAATTCAAGTCCCACTATCCGGTAAAATAGAATCGAGTACAATCTATCAATTTTAGGCTCCATTGAAATAAAAAATCTTGACATTTTTCATAAATTATGTCTTCCGCCGTATATGGAAAACACGAGTGTGGTGTACAATGGGCGAGAACTGAACGACAAAAATCATTATTAAATACATATTTTGTATAAATAATAACTCGGTAAAAAACCGATATTAATTTATATAATATCTCAACAAATATCAGCATATGGCTCGTAATAATCGTTGAACAAAACCATATTGGCCAATGATTAAGTGTTATTTAAATATTCAATATTTCCATTTTTCAACGATAAAAAAATGCGATAATCCTTTCGGAAAATGAATTGAATCAGGAATTATGCTATTGATATCATCCTTATCTATATGAAAATCTTTAATGACGATAGCGCCGTATATGGAAAACACGAGTGTGGTGTACAC
>CABPRJ010001521.1:12679-29952 GCA_902439185.1 Cinara cedri
TTGCCTTTTTTTTTTAATTTTATATTAAAAGAAAATTAAACGTCATATGTTTATTTGTTTAGAGCATTCAAATAAAATATTTTAATATGGTGCAAAATTCAAGTACAACTATCCGGTAAAATAGAATCGAGTACAATCTATCAATTTTAGGCTCCATTGAAATAAAAAATCTTGACATTTTTCATAAATTATGTCTTCCGCCGTATATGGAAAACACGAGTGTGGTGTACACTTGTCGAGAGCAACCGAAAATAAATTTTTCAATTTAACACCATGGGAGAATTTTTTTTAATTACCTTTTCAGACTTTCGATTGACAATAAATGGTCCTACAAAACGTAGCACAGAAACCATATTATTGGGAATATATAACTCTCTCGTGACATTAATTTCCTTTTTTTTTTAATTTTATATTAAAAGAATATTAAACGTCATATATTTATTTGTTTAGAGCATTCAAATAAAATATTTTAATATGGTGCAAAATTCAAGTACCACTATCCGGTAAAATAGAATCGAGTACAATCTATCAATTTTAGGCTCCATTGAAATAAAAAATCTTGACATTTTTCATAAATTATGTCTTCCGCCGTATATGGAAAACACGAGTGTGGTGTACAATGGGCGAGAACTGAACGACAAAAATCATTATTAAATACATATTTTGTATAAATAATAACTCGGTAAAAAACCGATATTAATTTATATAATATCTCAACAAATATCAGCATATGGCTCGTAATAATCGTTGAACAAAACCATATTGGCCAATGATTAAGTGTTATTATATAATCAATATTTTCATTTTTCAACGATAAAAAAATGCGATAATCCTTTCGGAAAATGAATTGAATCAGGAATTATGCTATTGATATCATCCTTATCTATATGAAAATCTTTAATGACGATAGCGCCGTATATGGAAAACACGAGTGTGGTGTACACTTGTCGAGAGCAACCGAAAATAAATTTTTCAATTTAACACCATGGGAGAATTTTTTTTATTACCTTTTCAGACTTTCGATTGACAATAAATGGTCCTACAAAACGTAGCACAGAAACCATATTATTGGGAATATATAACTCTCTCGTGACATTAATTTCCTTTTTTTTTTAATTTTATATTAAAAGAAAATTAAACGTCATATGTTTATTTGTTTAGAGCATTTAAATAAAATATTTTAATATAGGGCAAAATTCAAGTACAACTATCCGTTAAAATAGAATCGAGTACAATCTATCAATTTTAGGCTCCATTGAAATAAAAAATCTTGACATTTTTCATAAATTATGTCTTCCGCCGTATATGGAAAACACGAGTGTGGTGTACACTTGTCGAGAGCAACCGAAAATAAATTTTTCAATTTAACACCATGGGAGAATTTTTTTTATTACCTTTTCAGACTTTCGATTGACAATAAATGGTCCTACAAAACGTAGCACAGAAACCATATTATTGGGAATATATAACTCTCTCGTGACATTATTTTCCTTTTTTTTTTAATTTTTTATTAAAAGAAAATTAAACGTCATATGTTTATTTGTTTAGAGCATTTAAATAAAATATTTTAATATGGTGCAAAATTCAAGTACAACTATCCGTTAAAATAGAATCGAGTACAATCTTTCAATTTTAGGCTCCATTGAAATAAAAAATCTTGACATTTTTCATAAATTATGTCTTCCGCCGTATATGGAAAATCGTTGAACAAAACCATATTGGCCAATGATTAAGTGTTATTTAAATATTCAATATTTCCATTTTTCAACGATAAAAAAATGCGATAATCCTTTCGGAAAATGAATTGAAACAGGAATTATGCTATTGATATCATCCTTATCTATATGAAAATCTTTAATGACGATGGCTCCGTATATTGAAAACACGAGTGTGGTGTACACTGGTCGAGGGCAACCGAAATAAATTGTTTTAATTAAACACCATAGGAGAATTTTTTTACTATCTTTTCAGACTTTCGATTGACAATAAATGGTCCTACAAAACGTAGCACAGAAACCATATTATTGGGAATATATAACTCTCTCGTGACATTAATTTCCTTTTTTTTTTAAATTTATATTAAAAGAAAATTAAACGTCATATGTTTATTTGTTTAGAGCATTCAAATAAAATATTTTAATATGGTGCAAAATTCAAGTACAACTATCCGGTAAAATAGAATCGAGTACAATCTATCAATTTTAGGCTCCATTGAAATAAAAAATCTTGACATTTTTCATAAATTATGTCTTCCGCCGTATATGGAAAACACGAGTGTGGTGTACAATGGGCGAGAACTGAACGACAAAAATCATTATTAAATACATATTTTGTATAAATAATAACTCGGTAAAAAACCGATATTAATTTATATAATATCTCAACAAATATCAGCATATGGCTCGTAATAATCGTTGAACAAAACCATATTGGCCAATGATTAAGTGTTATTTAAATATTCAATATTTCCATTTTTCAACGATAAAAAAATGCGATAATCCTTTCGGAAAATGAATTGAAACAGGAATTATGCTATTGATATCATCCTTATCTATATGAAAATCGGTATTTATTTATATAATATCTCAACAAATATCAGCATATGGCTCGTAATAATCGTTGAACAAAACCATATTGGCCAATGATTAAGTGTTATTTAAATATTGAATATTTTCATTTTCCAACGATAAAAAAATGCGATAATCCTTTCGGAAAATGAATTGATTCAGGAATTATGCTATTGATATCATCCTTATCAATATGAAAATCTTTAATGACGATGGCACATATTTTTTCAATTTAACACCATACGAGAATTTTTTTTTAAACTTTCGATTAACAATATTTGGTCCTACAAAACGTAGCACAGAAACTAAATTATTGGGAAAATATAGCTTTTTATGACTTTAATTTCCTTTTTTTTCATTTTATATTTAAAGAAAATGAATAGTCATATGTTTATTTGTTATAAACATTCAATTTTAATTCGGTGCAAAATTCAAGTACAACTACCTGGTAAAATAGAATGGGGTACAATCTATCAAATGTTAATTCTGTGCGAATTAAGAAATCATGACATTTTTCAAAAATTATACCTGCCGCCGTATTTTGATAACACGAGTATTGTGTACAATGGAACTATTTGACAACCTAAAGTTTTCTCGAATAAAAATTTTTTATAAAATCAACCTGATCTTAAACCAATAGTTATTTTTATTCAATCCCAATGAATGGCAAAATATAGGCTCTAAAAAAGGTAGCACAGAAACCATGCTTATTGGTGATTGTATATTTTCTAAATAATTTTTTTAAATTTTTTATACATTTTAATCTCCATTTCTCTTTAAAAAAAATGCTTTAATTTGAATTTTGGATACTTTTAAATGAATATTCAGTAATATATACAATTTATGAGAATACTTATTTACATTTTTCATGTATTGGTCGGAAATAATAATGTAGATACACATACAATAAGATCATACCTATTCGAAAATTTCATATGGGTATATTTGTATCAGAAGCCACTGTAATATTTTGAAAACTTTACTTCTTTTATTTATAATATCTAATTACAGTATGATAATGTACTTATACAAATATTCTACAAATACTCTAAGTCTCGAAATTATTATTATTTTTTATAAGATATCAATAAAACGAAAGGAATTAAAATAAAACCTATTATTCCTTAAAAATGTTGTCGTTCTTTTTCGGCTTCTTCCGATATTATACAAAATTTGCTACTTGAAACCGTTCTGTAAATTGATGCAAATCAAACGATTTTTACAGGCAGAAGGTAATAAAACTATCGCTTTTCACTCAGAATCTAAAATGTATTCATCATTTAGTAAACATTACGTTATTATTACACCTAATATTGAACTAGTTCCAATAAATACGTGATTGAAATTATTTTTAACTGGGTACTAAAAATTAAAGTAATAATATAATATTGTATAACCTTATTTTTACATTTAGGCAAGAACCAACTATTGACTGCTCACGCCACGAAGCGTGGCTAAGTTTTATAAACCGTTTCGGGTCGCGGCGACTCATTATCGTCTCTTCCAAACTCTTTCACATTATGCAAATTAATTGCGTTATAATTATTTTTATTGTTTCTATTTTCTAAATTTTCTGGAATTATATTAAATTTATAATTTTTTTCGTTTTTATTTTTACATTGGTGTAATTTCAACTCAACAAATCGCGTACTTTCATTATTTATTTCGTTACCTACATTTTCATATTCACAGGGAATGTACCCGTTCTATGTATCATCCAGGAACGTAGTTGTACACGGTGAACCCGTTCAAACAACTCTGAAACGTTCTACAATTCAGCAGCACTTATGTGGACTATTTTCTACATGATGGTGAACCTTCTGCTTGTTGGAAAGTCTACCCGTAATTGGTGCCAGAACGGAGATAAAGTACTTTGCGCTGGGTGAGTGGTTTGGTATGATGTTTAAACCCATAACGGCACATCGTTCATTATACATAGAAAATTTACCTTAAACAATTAAAAGATTAAAATTGAAATTTTACTTGGAATATATAATATCTAATTACTTTATTACATCTAAAAATAGATTTAAAATTAAACTAAATAGTTTTGATCTTAAAGTGTAAGAATGTATATTGATTTATATCATATATAACTGGTGGATTATATTATATAATTACTTGTAAATGTTTTTGATATGAGTTGGGCACGTATTTTTTAACATTTTGATGCCTTGTACATGACTTTAAAAGTCAAAAACGTGACTAGCTTCTTTGATAGCTTCTTTTCTGAAGCTCTTCAATGAGCATCCGAGGAAATTGAGCCTCCGTTAAATCACAATGCTGTTATTTTCCGTTGTTTGGATAAAATTAGTAAAATTAATTAGCTTCGATTAATAGTATCTAAAAATTATTAACCACGAATTAAAATTAGTTAATGTGAATATTTTATTGATTTTAATTATTAAATTTATTTTATTTTTTATGTATACTATTACACCCAAAGTTGAATTAGTTATATAAAATAGTACTTGAAATTATTTTTAACTAGTTACTTAAAGTTAATGTTATAATATAATTATTATTTTAGATTCAGAGTAGAAGAAGGAATGCATTGGTTTTACAATAATGTTAATTTTTTTTTCTGTGAGTAGCTTTTCTTCCAGAAATTTTGATCCAATTTTCATGTAAAGCAATTTTTTTGAAATAAAATCTGATTGGGGAGGTACATTAAAGAAGTCATTTTTTTTATTTCTAGAAAGTTAGTTTTTAGAAAGTTAGTAGTTTCCGAAAAAAGTGCAAGTTCCCTAACCCTTTAGCTTGTTGCACTTTAATATTTATCGGTTCTATTTTGGTTTGTTCGACACACGAAGGGTGTTATCATATTTAATTCCCAGAATTAATTACCTATAATGCTTGTGGGCACGTAATATCAATGAAAATTTAACGACATATAACAGAATATTATTTTGGGAAACCAGAACTAAGATGAAGGAACTAAGTTACAGATACATTTGGAAAATCAATGGTAGTGTTTACAACAAAAAGGCGGAAATGTCCAAAAAAAACCCAAATGAGAACTTATGTTTTTATACTATTTGCATTTAACACTATAATAATTAAAATTCTTACAACAGTATTATATTTTAATCTTTACTTTGTTATTAGGAAAACAAACTTTATTAATTTTAGTATTAAACATTAGTATTACACACAATTTTATTTATAACCTACTTACAATTTTAACCTTATGGAACATTAAATCTTTAATTATGAAAAAAAAATAGGTATTATATATGTCACACACGCAAACAACTTAAAATGATAACTAAACAAATTTAATTATGCTCAAATAATATTAAATTATAACATAGATAGAAAATTAATGTTAACTATTCAAAAATACTTTTAAATATATCAAAAATAACTGTTTTAATACAATCGTTAATATTATATAATATTATTTTAACATTGTTAAAAACAATGATGATTAATTCACATATCTAGAAATTGAAACAGCTAATAATAATATTTTTTATTAATAATTTTGTAAACGACTATAATTAATTAATACTAATCAGTCTTATACAAAACTTGAAAACTTTTATAACTAATGAATACTCATTAAATATAATACATCTGAACATAAGATGTGCTAACAAAAACTTCGAAGAATTCTGTATTATGTTAAATAGTCTAACAATCTACTTTGACTTAATTATACTAACAAACCATGGCCTACCTAAATTTGATTACTTCCAACTTAAAATTTCAAAATACACCATGTTTAACACTATTAATCATATAAACCAAAATGATAAAATAATTGTTTTCATAAAAGACACTTTCATTGAAGCTCAAGTATCTGAATTAAACACAAGTTATATTATGTCTAATATAGAAATTGAATTTAAAATATGGAATACAAGTTTTGTAGCTTATTGGATTTACAAGCCACCCAACACAGGTATTAATTCTTCTTGAAGATCCAAAAATATCCACAAATATTAAATAATATCCAACAATTGTATTTAAACATTATTGGAATGGTTTGAATAAAATTTTAATGCCGGGGAGGCTCCATCAAATTCCAACCATTTTCTAACAATGTCCAACAAGTATACTTGAACATTGTTCATTGTTGGAAAGTTTTTTAATGGCTTAATATACATGTAATGTTAAGTGTGAAATTAGCATTTTAAATTAAAAGGTGGGATAAATAAAAATGGGAGCTCCAACAAATACCAACAAGTTAAAGACTTTAATGTTAAGACATACTTGTTGGACGTTGTTGGATATTGTTTAGAAAGTTCTGTTAACGGTGTAATGCCAACTTTCAACTCCTAGTTAAACTGCCACTATTAAACAAAAAGAGCCCCCTCTGACTGCCAACCTAGCCTAGTCGCCTATCTATACGTTAATCCGGCACTAGTTATTATGTAAGGATTTAATATTAAACTCAAAAACTATGAAATATCAATATAATTACAAAACACATTTGTAATAAAAATGTTTTCTTCTTATAGCAATAATACACTACACAAAATGGCATTGACTATGTAATATAGACTGATGATATAATACTCTGGTGTTATCAAAGAGTTATGCTAAAAGTTAAGAATTATGCATGCACTTTATGCAGTTAACCTCAATCTAATAAGACAATATTATCCAACCGATACTACTTTTGATGATATTTTGCTTTCCTTTTATTTAGAAAGTACAAAACATAACTGGTACAAATCACATTCTTGAATTAAGCATAATCCAAAAACTGCAACACCTACAGAACTATCACAGAGTATTCTAACTATTCGGATGGTGTAATTAAAAAGATGGACATACTTCACTCAACATAGAACTAATGAAGTTATCTGTATTTTTCAATGTGCTTTAATGAGTACCGACACAGAGGAACCTTAAAATATCTATGGTGATGGTAAATCTTAAGTATTATGAAAAAAATAAAATATTGTATGAAAAATATTAAGTACAAGAAAAAAGATACAAAATTTTAACATATAGATCGCTCAATGACCTATTAAATAGCTAAGACTAAGATTAAAATATTTATTATTATAATATAATACTTATATATTTTATCGTATCTATGTAATAATTATTTATATTGATAATTTTACTATCAAAGGGCATTCGCAAATTATTTGTATCAAGAGGAAAAAGGATAAATACTCGTATGTACTGATATTGTTTTTATTGATATTTTTATTGATATTGATATCAAGTTCCATTTAAGTATAGAAACAAAAAGGAAATTTCTCTACTTGCTCCCCTTAGGCATACATATAATTTCTGTCTGTATTTTGTTTTATTTGTATATGCGTGGTTTATAGCTGTATTAGAGGAGATATTTCCAAAATTGATGGTGGGATGAAATTTTCATAATCCAAATGCTATGACAAGTATGGTGTTGGAGTCACATATCCAACCATACACCCTTTCTCTATTACTGACTTTATGGCTAATACTAACCAAATTTATTACATACATATTTAATAATGTACATACAAACCTGATGAATACGACGTGTGCATCTTGATGCGGCATTTCCAAAATTCAGCCACTTAAGTGTAGCTAGTATAAGGCTTTTGGTATTTTTGAATCTCACAATTGTGTGTATAACAATGATCCTTTTCGATTAGAAAGGTTGTTTAAAGTTAACAATGTTGTGCGTACTTCCCACAATAGTCTAAAATTAAAAAAAAAATATAATAAAAATTATATTTATACAAATATTGTACCTGTATATTAATTAACATAAACAGAGTGATTAATATACATAGTACACATCTTAATATCTCAGAATATCTTAACTTTTTTAGGACATTTTTTTTGTTTTAAACATTTAAGAAACAAACATCTATTAAACATAAGATTACTATTTTTTTTGTCACACTAGTTTCTGATTTAATTAGTCATCATATGGCATGTAATTAAATTAGGTAGATAGATGTTTTTCTTATTTTAAATTCTTAAATAACTAATAATATTTAATTAAACTGGTAAAAAAAAAAAAATGTGTGGTACCATTTTTTAGTGCATATATTAAGGTTTTTAAACACATAGGAGCTAGCTTATTATTTTTTTTTTTTTTTTGTAGAGTTACATTTCACTTATTTTTTTTTCTGTTTAGAAGAAGCTTTCGATTCGATTGGTAGAAAATTATTAATCAACTATTTAAAATAATATAGTAAATAAATATATAAATAAAAAAATGTATACACATAAAAACAAAATGAATAAATGAATGAATGCGTCGCCTGGAATATTGTGATAAATATATTATACGACCGGTTTCTAATTAAAAATTAATGATCATCAAGTATATCACAGTAAAAATCTAAAACGTGATTGAATATAAAATATTTAATGAAGGAATACATAGAAAAAAAAATTATATAAATTAATCGTTTTACATAGAATATAGAAATAATTTATTATAATAGGAGAGAATATTAAAAATTAGTTATTATTAAACATAGGTATGCTAAGAAATATAAATTATTTGGTTATTATTTATTATCCAGAATGAATTGGTATAAGATATTCTTTTTAAAATCGGTTTGAACATTTAAAATATTATTATAATGTAAAGGTTATTTTGGGTATTTGATATTTCTAAGTCTGTAGTAATATCAAAACTTGTATTATGGTTATTTTCTAAAACATGTTTACGGAAATTTGAATTAGGGGCAGTCTTTTAAATTTTATTATAAAAATGTGTTCTTTTTATCTTTTTTTAAAATGTCTATTTGTCTTACCTATATAAAAATGTATAACAGTTACATTCAAGTTTATATACATCAAGATTTTCAAAAGAAAGGGGATTTTTTGTGAAGTTTTTAGTTTTATCCTTTATATGTTTGATTAAATTATTATTAGTCTTAAAAACGATTTTTACAATATTTGTATTATTGTTCAGAATTTTAAGAAATTTTTTATACATATTATTTCAATATTTCATGCTACAATAGTTAACAAAATTATTTGGTGAGTTGTATATTATTTTTTCTTTAATACATTTATCTTTTTTTTTTAATAGTATTTAAATTGAAATTGTTTCTATAGGCTATATTATAAATAATATTGAGCTCGTGTTGATAATTATGCTTATTTAATGGTTTATGTTCAAGCCTATAGACTATCAAATTAAAAAATGATATTTTTTGAGAATAAGGGTGATTAGAATCGTGTGGTATTATAGCATCAGTTTGTGTAGGTTTTCTGTAAATACTAAAATTAAATCTATTGTTTATTATGGAAACTGTAAGATATAAGAAATTTAATTTATTTTACTTAAATACTATACTAAATTTTCTGCTTGTCTATTTGAACCTCTAAAGAAAATGAACGTGTCATAAACATATCTATATAGTTATTTTTTATCATGAACCAGCAATTATCTCAGAGGATTTTAAGTGAATTTGATTTCTGTTTTTTTTAATCATTATGGAATTGTTTAAGCTTTATTTTAAAGTCATTTTAATATTTCAGTCTGTTTCTAATCAAAAGATGGAAGTTTCTTCATTAGTTCAAATATAAATCAGAATTTCAAAAGAATGACTTTTCTAAAGTACAACCCAGAGAACATTTCCTTTCAGAAAGAGAGCTATACTTGATAATCGAAGTATGTTTTCCGGTAAAAAAATGTTCATACAAAAAAATAATAAACATCATTGTAAAACCTATACATTTTTCATTCCATTCAGAATCTAAAATCAAATAAATAAAGCAATTAATAAAATAGTTAATGAACTTGATGAGGATGTGTGTATTAATAAAATTATAAATAGTCAATATGTTTAAAAATAATATCTTTCCTTATCTAACATTAATAATTTCAAATTAAAATTATGTTACGAAAAAAAAAACACCTATATTAAGTTGTATTTTTAACTATATAAGTCTACTATGTATTTATTATATCAATAATAATTATACATTGAATAATATCTATGAACTCCGTATACCAGATACAAGCTATAGCTCAATTGGTATATATGTTAGCCATTACAGATGTATTACTACGTAATTCACTGTAATTAATAATTTTTAATTGATAACTCGACTGAAACAGTCTGTGGTAGTGAAATCTATCTTTGGCCTAAGGTTATCGATAGCTGCAGATGAAATTGGTTAATTTTTTTAACGTTTGATGTTTCTAGCCATCCTTAAATCAACATCTTTTTTGCTAAGATATAATATTTACTTAAAAAGAGACCGTTATGGTCTTAAAACGATTTCATTAGTTTTGTTGATTTAATTTGAGCGTCATTCGATAGTTTTTTGC
Organism: Cinara cedri; assembly: GCA_902439185.1. NCBI lineage: Eukaryota > Metazoa > Arthropoda > Insecta > Hemiptera > Aphididae > Cinara > Cinara cedri. The sequence goes on from CABPRJ010001521.1 coordinate 23,498, forward strand.
AAAAGTAAAAAATTGGTTTTTATTTGAATTATCTGATAAAGATAATTAACCAGACTCATTTTAAAGATTAATCATATGGCCCCTTAATTTTTGCCAATGTTTGGTTGCCAAACCAAATTAATAGTTTATTACAGAAATAAAAACCTACTCTTACCATAAAATTATACAGCAAATGGGCTATGTTAAATTATTGGAACTTCTTAAATTGTATTTCGTACGTCTTCACTTTCAGAACATTGGCATCAGCAATTCACGAACAGTGTACACCAAACTCTTGTTTTCCATAAACGAGTTAGTCGCCTTAGGTAGCTTAATTCTTTCACGGTTTTGCTGTCTGAAATTGTTTATATGATAAGGTTTTAGTCTCAANTACAATATACTGTTTTTCGCATTTATAGGCCTTATACTAATACTGGTGACGTATTATTTATTATCTTACTATTGGTTCAATTATTAATAAAATTAAGTTAAGCTTTACAATTAAAATCTTCAGACGACTAAATCCATTGATAATGGTATGAGTATGGATTATGAAATTAGTTTATATGTCATATATCATTATAAGGTACATATCAAATAAGTAATTAAGTAAAATTTAATATCACTTCATAATTGTTTTATTTCAAAATATCTATGATTTCATGTTGTAATAAATTTTAGCATTAAGTGCTTCAAATTAGAAACGCTTTAGACAAAAAATTATTATAAATAAAGACGCTTTTTCTAACATCTACTAATTAATGCAGGCTGCATTAACCTTCCCAATCAGATTAGCAACACGCAAGTCTAGTTTTTTCAAATATAAACACAAAAAATTGGTCAAAATATAAACTAGTCAAACTAATAACTGATATAGGAATTAGGTATAAAACCTTATGACTCTGACAATGTACTGACAAATGGTAACTGTAGTATACACACTTTAGTAAAGATTTTAAGGAACACAAAGTCTAATGTGAATTTCAATGATATTCAAGCATGTAAAGCACTTTTAAGCATACAATTTTTTTAGTACACCACTGTGGTTGGATACTTTTGGTATTTTTTATAAAATTAATCTTTGGACACTGGTAATGTTGAGTAATATCACAACAAATATTTCACAAATTATAGTCATATACATGGGCGTCATTTGAGGTAGTAGAGTGTACGGTAACACCCCTTAATATTAAAATAGTCCCAATCGGCCTACTGAAATAATACATCATTTTTTTTTTTCATATAATTAGAATTGAATTATATTTTTATGTTAACAGTATTGATATTTTATTGTCAATAAAGAAGTATCGTGCTATCAAGTAACTGAATGAATAATGAATGTATCGTATATTTTATAATCTACCAGACATATCTGATATCTACGGAACACATATTATATAAATAAAGCACCTCATGGTCAAAAATTAAATAACTTTGCCATTGAACAATTACTATGATGGAAATATTGAAAATTATTGTATTAATAAAAACTTTATCAATTACAATAACATCAAATGAAAGATATTTCCATCGGTTAATCTCCATCGTAAAATTGTATTTCCATTAGCTTAAAATTTGCTGGTATCTTCTTAAATATCCCTTTAATAATCCTCTAAATAGAATTCCTTTGTTTTTCTTGTGCAAAAGTTATACATACCGATTAATAAAAGTGTAAATATTTTTATCTTTTTTTTTTACTACATTTATCATCTTCAATATTTGTATGCATTACTTATTGGTTTTTATAGGTAATGTATCAATTATTTATTATTTTTTAGATCATAAATGGCTTTTTACGGTTAATGTTTATTGCAATTCATAATCTATTAAAAAAATGTATAGCAAGATAATATACATAGCTGTATAATGTATATGTATATTTTTATTTGGCCTGGTGAAATANAAAACAGATGTTCATTGAAGATCTTGAGGATAATATGGAAAAAGTTAGAGATCATGATCATTTAACAGGAAAATATTGAAATGCTGCTCATTCAATATGTAATCTAAATTATTCTAGATTTATTCTAGTATTTAGGTTATCCAGAGAATAATTAATATGGAATACCACGAATAAATAAAAATGTTCAATGTAAATTTAAAGATGAACTTAATGGTAAAATAATGACAGAGTTTGTTAAGTTAAGATCTAAATTATATACATATAAAATATTTGAAAATAAAAAAGCAAAAGATGTGAAAAAACCTATAGTAAAAAATGAATTATGTTTTAATGATTTTTATAATTGTTTAAACAATAAAAACCCAAAATATGTAAAACAGAACATTTTTAGAACAGATAAAAATGAAATTTATATTGTTGAACAAAATAAAAAAGCCCTAAGTGTATATGATGATAAAAGATATATTCTAGAAAATGGTATTGATACTGTAGCTTGGGGACATTATTCAACTAAAATAAAAAGAGACAATTTCAGAGAATACCTTGATAATTTAATAAAAAAAAATAATAAAAAATATTGTTAATTTAAATATTATGAAATTTAATTTGTCAATTATTATTTTTTTTTAAATATTATTTTTTCATATATTATTTGTAATTTATTTTTTTTTCAAATATAATTTTTATTTTATGCATGTGAACAAAGAACAGGAAATAAAACAATGTGAATATAGATCAGAAATTTGTTTTAAAGTGAAATTATCAGAAGTGAGCCAGAATCGGCATATTGATACTACTCCCCTCTAAACACGTAGCCCTCTCCTAGCCGTATATAATACAATAATACTTAATATATAATATGTTATAACTTATAATACATAATAATTTTTAGACAACTCATATTACAATCACAGTGTATAGCCAGAGACCTTAACACAACATTCAAAGATCAGTGTCATAATTATTTTCACAGGATAATAATAAATTGATTTTAACAGAACCCATTATTCCGTAAATGTTTTGACATTATTTTTTTGGCTTATCTCTATTATAAAAATATTTAAAGGCTAAATAAAAAAACTAAAAATGACCTATACTATGCACTAACTAAATAAAATTGGTTACTTGATACCGCTCCAGAAGACGATGTAGACCAAAAGCTTTATCACAGTTAAATGTTTTAAAACCCTCGTTTGCCATGATATTATGCTCTTAAAATGTTTTTGTTGAATTTGATAATTTAATTTAAGCATATCTAATAAACTCTTTAAAAGTGTTGTTCAATAGACTTCTGTAAAAATAAAAAATTGTTATTTATTTGAATTAGCTTTATCAAATAATTCAGCTCAAAATAGATTGTGGCTTCTAGTGATTGGCAACATTGGCTCCAAACCCTATGTTATGATCTTGCCTTGGCCAAACATATTTTAACAATAAAACATAAGGCCCCTTAATTTTGAACAATATTTAGTTGCCAAATCGAGTGAATAATTTATTACAGAAATAAAAACCTACTCTTACCATAAAATTATACAGCAAATGGGCTGTGTTAAATTATTGAGACTTCTTGAATTGTATTTCGTACAGTCTTCACTTCAGCACATTGGCATAAGCAATTCTCGAACAGTGTACACCAAACTCTTGTTTCCCATAAACAAGTTAGTAATCTTAAGTAGCATAATTCTTCCTCAATTTCGGTTTCTGGAAATATTTATATGATAAGGTACTGTTTTGGTTTCAAAAGGTTACTGTTAGTTATTATAACTTAAATTCATTAATTGTAAATATATAAATAAATAAATGTGTTACCTGAAGTATAATGATATGTGTATTGTGTAGGAATAATACACTGAGAATTAATGGCAACCAGTGACATTTTGATAACATTAAAACAAATCGCACAAAGGTTAAGGTCAAGATCAAATTATTATTATTTTTTTTTTTTATACATAATATATTTATCATGGGATAAGGACTACAAGCATTTATTTTTGTTTTGGTACAAAATTTAACAAAATAACTTTATATATTTTTTTGGAAAATTTAAAGATAGACATATTATAGTTTATTTTTCTGAAAGTGTTGATACATTAAATTTGTGATTTTTAATAATTTTATAAAGTTCAGATAAAAGAAGTGTACAGTAATTTATTAATCGTAATAATAATAATCAATTAAAGAATATGAAGCTTGTTACATATTTATAGGTACTTCTAAACATTAGTAGTTAAATAGGTAGGTAATAAACATTTATCAATTGGTTTAATATTATTATGTATGGCTATCAAAATTAAATTTAAACTAAAATGGATTATCAACTGATTCTACAATAAAAATATCTCAACCTTAATTTACTTAGTTTATATAACCACAGTATGCATCAATATTTAGCAAATGAAAAACTATTCTTAACTAATTCAGTTAGATAATTTGATTTGATAATTTTGCATTTAACATTTTATTAATTTGTATCTACAAATTAACTCACATATTTTTTAATATTATGTTAAATTAATTCCATTATAAACTTGAACTTCTATTACTCATATAAAATAATTATAACTTCAAATTTTATATATTTTCAATTAAATACTCTATATTTTATCGGAACAATTATTTTATATGAACATTTTTATGTAATTTTGAAGAATATTTTTGAAATCAACAAAAATATATCTTCTACATAAAATAAAACCAAAAAGAGTCGAAAATGTTATTATAATTTGAAAACACCAGAATATTTTAAAAATTACACTATGTATTTTAGAAACAGTTAATTTTATTATGCTAATATAATAATATAAAATATATTCTTTATATTATAAATACATAAAATTGAAGTCTCACAGTTACTTTTCACAAGATAATAACAATAAAAGATGTTTAGCAGAATCAATTATTCCGTAAATATTCAGATGTTCTTTTTCCATTTTCCTCCATTATCAAAAGATGTCACCCACAAGGTAAATAAAAAATTGACTAACGAACAATGTATTGGATTTAAAACAATGTTTATTATTATTATTATTCATACAATCCATGAATAGATTCATAGACTTGGTAAAAATTTCAAAATATTTGAGCTTTTTTGAGCTATGTTTAGACATTTTAATTTTAAAAGTTATTTTTATGTAATTTATATTCGGTAGGTCCTCTGTGGATCAAATTGTTTGACTATACACTGATAAGTTAAAATTTAACAAAAGATTCATTATAGGAAGTACTTAGTATTCAAAAAAAAAATAATAATAATTTAATGTAGTATATTTTTTTTTATAAGAATTTGATTATCTAATTTTAACAAATAACGTAAATATAATTATAATTTAAATGGCCTTTCAAAACATGTGTAACCGAACTGCATTCTGAATAGTTTTTTGTTCCATACAAATATAAATTAAATTCCCCTCTCTCTATATCCTACCTTTCCAACTTCTCACATACAACAGTGGTCTCTCCATCAAGTGAAGTATTTAAGTAATTTTAGGTGTATTATTATTTATTACAATTAAAGTTGAACTAGTTCAAAAAAAAGTTTGAAATTATTTTTGACAAGATAATAATAATTAAAGTAATAATGCAAGTACATTACTCAACTTTTTTACAAATATAATAAACTATTATTAAGAATATTTTATTTAGTTATGTGGAAACAAATTAAAACGCTGAGCATAATGGGAAAAATTTGATCGGTACATATTTTATTTGATGGCCTGGATAAATTTCAATTTCCTAGCATGAATTTGGTTATCATTCTACCCTTGATCGAATACTTACTACAACATGGAGTACGTTTGTCAGAATAGATGAAGTACTTCTTGCCAGACACGTGGTTTAGTCTCACATTTTAAAACTAACAATGACATTTACGATGTCGTTCTCCTTACCCTTAAAAAAAAAATGAATACAATTATATTTTACTTTAAACATACAATAACCAATACGAGTTGCGTACATTCGAGAACTTATATCTGATGTTGTGTTTCAATGAAGAATTGTATTGCTTGTACGTGGCTCACAAGTGACTTAAACACAACTAGCTTCTTTGATTTCTTTTTGATGAGCATCCGTTAAATCACAATCCTGTTCTTTAGATAAAATTAGTAAGACTAATTCACTTCCCTCAGAATCTAAAAATTATTCACCATGAAGTAAAACCAATTATTGTTAATAGTTTTAGTTCTTAAGCTAATTATATTTTTTAAGTGTATTATTGCACCTAAAGTTGAATTAGTTCAACAAAATAGTATATACAATTTTTTTTAACTAGGCAATAAAAGTTAAAGTAATAATACAATTATTAAATTGAGTAATGTATTATAGCAACATTCCATGGTGAGTCAATTATTATAAAAAATAACACCATATATTTATAGGATTCAACTCCACTGCGACAAATTATAATGTTTTCTATGATCGTGATGTGTTTCTTTTTTCAATGCTACCGTCTATCATATGTATTTATATTTTTTGATTTTTTTTCATTTTCATATTTTGGGTAAAATTTATTGGTAATCGAATATATTAATTATTATAAATTATTATATAGTATTATATAATCAATATATTATAA
>CABPRJ010001522.1:0-28808 GCA_902439185.1 Cinara cedri
ATAGATTTGAAACTAAATTTTGTATTTTTTCCTGAATGAATTTAGTATCAAATTTATCATTTCCCAGAACTCTTTAAAATATGATTTAAAAATAAATTTGGTATTCAATTGACTCTATATGTATAGTCATGTATTCATTTCTGAGTTTTATTCTTAAGTGATTGTATAATTTTTAGTGTTATTAAAAAAAAAAATGGTTTGAGTACAGATTATTTGAATGTGTTAAAATTAGAATTAATTATTTAGTAAAAAATTATTAATTTTTATTTGTAAGTGTTAAACTAAAAGTTTCAATTAATAATAATAAAAAAACTTACTTTAGGATGAGTTCTTGAATCTGAACACCAGTCAGAAACACCTAATTTTTGATCAAGTACATAACTGTATGTAGGTTTATATTTTACTTTACAATTTAATTCAAATATAGGTTCTTTTATATTAAGAGTATATCTCCTTTGAAGGCTCTAGATACCATTTTTCCAATCAAATTTTCAGTTATCTTTTGTCTAAATCCTAATTAATAAAATAATAAATACAATTTGTTAGAGTACATAAAAAAAGTTTATTACAATATTATGTTAAGTTTTTATAAGCACTAACTTTATCACAGACTAGAAATATTCTATCTATAAAGTTTTATTGCTAATAAATACTATATAGGATATTTTAAAAATGGACTTTGGTGTATTAGGTTAATGATCATATGTTTACTTTGATGTAATGAGCAGGGGTGTGAATATAATGTATTAAAAAGTGTTGAATATGCCTGCATATATGCATTTAAAACACAACAAAATATGCAGACTATATTAATAATACTGCTTTTATTTCATAAATAAAAGAATTTGAAATTAATAATTAAAAATACAAGAAAACAAATTCTTTATTTAGATATATTTATATTCTTGTGGTTCTTTAATGTCTGAAAACAAGAAAATATTGGACACATTGTATTAGATATTCTTTGATCTTTAGGTATTTAAACTATTAAATCAAACAACTGTGTGACCAAGCTATTATTATAGTACATACCTATTTATGTTTCCAATAAATTTATAAATGATAAAAAATGTATATAATAGATATAATTTGTAGATATCAGAACAATCCTGATTTTATCATCAGGTATCAATTTAAATTCAAAAACTGGACTTAAAATTTAATATTTGCATTCAAACTATAAAATAAATATTACTCTAAATAATAACATTTAGATCAATTTTCACTAGATGGACCGAAAAAATATAAACATTAAGAGAAAATGTATTGTTATAAAAAAAATAATGAAAACATGCATTTATATGTCTTAACTTGTTAAACATGTAAAATAAGATTTTATTGGATTATAATAGTGGTATTTTAACTATAGATAGGTCAAAACCAATTCTGGCTGAGTCCATTTCTTATTACGGTTTAGCAAAAAAAAAAAAAGAACCACTCAAATACATTAAATTAACAGTAATGATTATCATATTTGTTTCAAACACCTTATAATTCAACACTTCATGATATTTTCTATACAAAAGCTATACTAACTCATTTTCTTCTTTGTCACTTTTTCCATTTCAATTTATTCACTCTTGTTTTCCTTGTTATAATCAACATTAGAAAACTATCTCTCATATTATAAAAATAGGTCAATTTTATCCATTCTTTCACATCACATAGGTATCTTAACGTTCTTATTTCTGTTTCATTCATTTTTTTTTTTTTTTTTTTAATGCTTTATAACTCAATCATCAGTTTTTAAAAAAACTAAAGCCAAGTAAATAATAAAGGTAAAAGTATACAGTAAAGTTTAAAAAATGTAAAAAATAAAAATATACTCAAATAAAGAGATATTATAATTGTATTTAAAAATATATTTTACCATAAGCATTTTCACTGAATTCAATTTCTCTATTTTGTAGATAATTGAATACATTAAAATCCATTGTTCTTATGGTATTGACTAAAAAAAACAAATTGTACAAATAATAAAATATCTAATAGGACTACTTGGTTTTACAATTGTCTGGTTAAGATAATAACATTTCCCTAAGAGATACTAAACTGCACCCTCTAGTGTGAGTTTTAAATGAGGAACAAAACTTTGCAGAAGTTAAATACATACACTAACAATGAAATAACCCAATGAAAGGTGATTTAATAAATTACATATCAAATCACCCAACATAAATAATCAATTTAATGACTTGGATCTTGTCACCATAGACATATAATTATAATTATTATATTATGTCTACAATATGGCTGTAACTCTAAAACTAAGCTAGATAGCCTTATTCTAACTTCAATAAAAAAAACTTTGATATCAAAATCAAAGTAACTAAAAATAATAATAATAAAAACAAAATGTCAACTTTGGACCACATTTTGGATGAATTCCAAAAATTCTAGGTTTATGTTCAAAAACTATAGAAGTAAGTATGATAAATAAGTTTTGATTATACTAATTGATTAAGCATTAAAAACCATACATTTTTTTTAAAAAAAATCGCATGGGCGTTAAGCTGGATTTATTCTAAAAAGTTATATAAAATAAAATAAATGAATGATAAGTGATAATGATAATTAAAAATTTATCACCAGTCAAAATGTAAAACGCGATGCATTTATTAATTTATTTATTATATGTAGGTATTCGATTATTTAATAGTTTATCATTGATTTGGTTTATACAAAAATTACTATATGTAATTTACCTTCCCAACTTCCCATCTACAACACAGGTCGCGCCTACGTGCGAAGTATGTCCCGTCTTTTTTATGAGATATTATTTATGAAATAAAGAACATATTAAAATTAATATAATATATTTATTTAAGAGAAAAACCTCTAAGTATAACTCATACTTAGAACTTCGCATAATTTAGAGATGACATTGCGCAATATTATGCAGCTTAACTAGGTAATTAAAAATACATACTCGAACTCACTAAGATAGTCAGATGCATATGATAACTAGAAATTGTCAATTTAATCGTTGTCAAAGCAATCGACCAAAACGTTTACAGTGGTTTACATTTAAACTATTTTAAAAACTGTAGGATTTTAACACGCCGTTCAATTAAAATAATTTCATGACATTACTTGTTACAAGAAACAAAAAATACAAAATTAAGGTTTGATCATCGAAATAGATTAACAATACAATAACAAATAAGTATTGTTTCATGGTTCGGTAATTAAAAGTTCTCTTAAAACTGATAAAAAAAAAAAAATGTTATCAAATCAAATTGACCAACACATAACCTAAAATTCCTAGACCATTACTATAATGATAATAATATTTTATGCTACCATTTTTATGTATTCGTATAATCATTGATTGTATAATACATTTTGTTGAATGTAGGCAAACTTTAAAAATAACGAAAAAAATATTTCCAAAAAACTGAATATAAGACTTTTATGCCCTTGAAATCAAAATTATTAGATACAGAGTTATCAGTATCGGGTTGTATAGCCAGATATTTACCTACAATAATACCTAATGGTATTAAGTTATTAACTTAATATGTTTATTAACCGGATCTCTAAAATTCTAATTTTAACATTAATTGGAGGGATAAGAAATACAAATATTTGAATTAAAATTCAATTTTTATACTTTGGTAGTAAAAATAACTTCAAGTTCAGAGAAATTATTTAACTCATGTCGATGATAAAGTAAATAAATATATTTTATTACAGGCTGACACACAAACTGACATTAAATTATTATTTGGAATAATTTACATTTTTTTTCGGTTGGTAAATAATATTTATTTTTTTTTCTTATCACTTTTAAGAGAACTGCTTTTGGCCCGAATTACCGTCATAGATAATATGGTTGCGGAACGAATCATGATAATGTGAAGCTCAAAACTATTTTCCAGTTTTTCATATTTCTTGAGAATACTTCTGGGAAAATCGAAAAATGACCTCGCTCAAGTACCTCTCTAGTGAAGTTTCCTTTTAGAAAAATTATAGGTGATTATGGTCTACACTATATATACGGCCATATGTTATCTGAAGTATTCTTAGTGAATGTAATGTTTATGAAATTGTCTACTATTTTTTTATTTTCTATTGAAATTTAAGTATTGTATTTATTGTTAATTATTTTAATTTAATTACCTACCAATTGGTCAACATTTTTACCACCTACACTCTTTTACTAAAGATATTCGATTTATACTACATGTATTATATTTATAATATTGTAAAATACTGTTTACCAAATATATTCTATAAATTAACAAAAATCTATCAATTTAAACTTGTTAATTTAATAGTTATTTATTCATCTAACAAATGTATTATAAACCATATAGGTAGGTAATTGTTAGATTTTTTAATAAACTTTACTTTACATTTTTTAAACGTAGTTTATACAAGTAAACTTTTTTAAATTATAATATATTGTATACTTGTATAATTTAATCTTTTATTTTTTAATATTTTTTAGTCACCAACAGTAAAATCTGCACCAGCAACATCATTTTAATTATTAAAATGCTTAAATATATATTTAAAAAAAAAAAAATAACACCTTTGATAAGGTAAAACAAAAATGTTCTTTTGTATTTAACAATTGAAAGTCAAACAGTTGGGTGTTTTTATTCTATTTCAGTTCTGGACATGAATCACTGTATAAAACAACATGAATTATTTCTGATGGTATAGATTTCTGAAATTAAAAAAAAATGTATTTGATTTTATTTAATTATAATGTTTTGCACCATATAAGACTTACAATTGTGATATATTTTGTATTTTTTTTTAGCCACTTGTTTTTTGTTAACAAGTCACCGCCACCACAACAACAGCAACAATACCAACAAGTACACAATTGGCAATCACATGGTCATGGTGCTTATGGTTGGGGTAATATCGACTTTCAGACTGTAAATATTAATTAATTTTGTTATTACTCAAAAATATACTAATCTAATGAGTTTAAATTATCCAGGAGCTAATGCTTCTTAAAATGGAGGCCACGAAAAATGAGGCCTTGTAATTAAAATTATTATAAATTATTAAATAATAATTATTTACTCATGATTTACTTTTATTTTGTACCTTTTTTTTATCCATTTGCTAATGTGGTACTATCAGATTAATTTTTTAATTTTATGGTGATTAAATAATGTCCTTGAAGAGTATGTTATAGTATTAATTATTGAAAACTGTTTCCTTATTTGCAAGAACCATAAATAATTTTTTTAATTTAATGGTAAAAAAACCATACCACCTAAATTAATAAATGATAAATGTATTATTGTTATTAATCATAATACAAAATATCTAATATTATGTATCAGATAAAACAGCAAAATCTAATTAAATGATATTTGTTACAAACATCCATTCTTATATTGAATGTATAAATACATAATTTTTAATAATAAATATTAAAATTAAACTAATAACATAGTACATGTATGCTCAAATTGAGCAATAATAATTTATAAACTAAATTAGTGACAAATTAATATCTAATTTCTTATTAATATGATTATGTAAAAAATAAATGGTTAAATAGATAATTCAAATCTATGAACAACTGATGCTGTTAAATTTAATTAAAATCTGATTGGCATCTTGTAAATGTCAGATAAACTACATCTTATATTAAACAAAATATTGTTTGACCTTTGTACATTTTATTATAATTAAAAACATTAAAAACATTAAAAACATATAATATTAAAAATGTATAACAATACAAGAGTAATGGACAATTTAGTTTGTCCCTTTTTTATATTTAGCCAAATGTAAATCTTAAAGATGAATGGAATTTTTTTTATTAGCATAAGTATCTATGGGTAAATAAATCAAACATAATTTATTATAAATAGAAATATGTTCTCACGAACTTTGCATATTTACAACAGATAGGTATATAAGGGTTACTAATTTAATATATATATATTTGTATTTTCATTTTTATATCAACATAGTTTAAATCGAAATCTAAATCCCATTAAGTAATTAGTAATATGAATAATTAAACCAATAGTTAAATGACCAGAAACATTCTGAACCAGTCAATGTTTGTTCAATATTAAAAAAAGGGAACTTTTTTTTACCCAATAATCCAATAACTTGAAATGGATTATGCAGGTATGCACTTGAAAAACAACAAGTAACTTATAAATTATTATTGGTCATATTTATTTTATTCATTTATTTGAAGATAGATTATTATATCAAATATAATTTAAGAAGTGGCTAAACACACATATACTAGTTAAAATGAGTTTTCTTAGTTTAATTAATGGATGATATAGCAAAATTATATTATTTAGAACATAGATTGTTTAGTTTAATATTAGAGTTTGAATAAAAATAAGAAAATTTTATGAGGACAAAATGTTGAAGGCTTTTCATAACTTTTTTGTAAAAAATAACAATTAACCATTTGAAGAAAAAAAAATTAACATGAATATAACTTTTTTATTTACATTTTTTAAAAATAAAAGCAACATAAAGCTCTCAAATGTATTCTTCTAGTTAAATTTTATTATTTTTGTTTAAATTCTAATTTCTTAAATCTAAACTCCATAATTTATGTTTTGAGTAATGTAATTTGCTATGTTGACTGTTTGTTAAACTGAAACAAAATATGAAAATAAAAATACATACTATATGTATCTAAGAAGGTCTCCGTCGCTGCTTTTAATATAATATTCAAATTGATATTATTGTAATTTTCAGTTTGAGGGTCTTCTTCCATCATAGAGCCATTGGTTTGTGTATTTCCTTGAATTTTAGGGACAGGTTCACAAAATGCCCACTGCACTTTTGGTAACACAGTACCAATGTTTAGTACTTCTAGAGCATTTCTAAACATTTCACACCTTTAATAAAATGTATTTTATAAAATATTAGCATTTTAGGGAAGCAAATAAATTATATACTAATACCTTCTGGCAATTCCTTTCATACAATCCATATAGTTTATAACAAATTAGATGTAAAAATGATTGAAGCTTCATTTGTTATTAAAAAAAGCTTTGAAAATAAATCTTGCGAACAGTTTATGATGATGTTTTGGAGAACAAAGATTTGTTGAAAAAAGTCGACAACTCGTCCAAATATTCAACTAAAAAAAACTTTTGAGAACAGTTAATTTTTTTTCTGAATAACTAAGAGTTTATTTTTTTTGACGAAAAGAATATTTAAAAATAAATTTGTATATATTTTTCTTTCAAAATATTGTATTGTATTGTATTGGTAATGAATTGTAATACATTTTTAAATAAAATAACGGATATTATTATTTTCATGTATCTATACTAAAAAAAAAAAAAAAAATGTTATTCAATATGATATCCCAGTTTGGTGATTTTAAAATCTGGCAACCCTATGCTATGAGAAGGTCTGGTCCGTAAGGTGTCATTATATTGTGTGTCAACATATTTTTATAAATATTTATATTTAAAATATATCTGATGTCTGAATTAATAATTAATTAATAAACAATATACACGGGCTTTAATATATTTTTTACCCACGTACCCGGGCCTGTACTTGTATAGTCTAATACCCGTTCAGAACCACGACCCCTACTTTTAATATAATTATAGTTTTATTTAATAATTTGATGAGAAAATCTAATAATTACCAACTTAAAGTACCCCCTTAAAAAATTTTTCTTTCAGAAAAAGATCTACATCGTATACTTGGGAGTAAGCTTTCTGATAGAAGAAGTGTTCACATAAAAAAAAATATATAAAAAAAAAATAAACATCTTTGTAAAATCAATATATTCTTTGCTACACTCAGAATCGGTACAATTATAAACAAATATTATTAAAAATATATAATGCCTATTTAATTAGTTTATTTAATTATTTTAATTACAATTAAAATATATTAGTGACAAAACATCATTATCAATTGAATTCTGCTCAACAGAATCGGCTTTTCGTTAGAAATGGTTTATTGTAGACATTACCTTTATTGTTTCTTTAATAATATTTATTTAAAATTGTATCGATTTTTCCGTTTTCCCCGGTTTTTCACATTTACTGGAAAAATTCTTGGGAAAATCGAAAAATGACACACTTCAAGTACCTTCTCTGCCAGATTTCCATTCAGAAAAAGTGCTATGATTTTAAATCTGAACAAATGCATTTAAATAGTTATACACTGAAAAAAAAGCCCATAATATGTTTTTTCTAATACCTACATTTCGTAAATTTTCCGTTTTTCCGACAGTTTATCCCGGTTTTTCGCAGATATTATGAAAACCACTTGAAAAATCAAAAAAAAGACTTCATTAAATTACCATGGGGATAAAATTGTCTTTCAAAAAATAAGCTACACTTGATACATGGAAGCAAGATTTCTGGTAGAAAAGTTTACACACCAAATCAAGGGGTATTTTGCGATTCAAATAGTCCGAGCAGGAGATAGCTTTAGTCTGTAGCCTTCTAGGTACACCCGAAATGCATTTGTTTTATTTTTGTTCAGGTAAAAGGAAAAAAAATGTAAAACATTATTTTTCGGGTTTCTTGGATTTGAGCTCGTGATTCCAAGCGTATGTACAACCATTAGACTAAGAAAAACATTATTTTAAAAAGAAAATATAGTTATTTAACATAAAATATATATCCACATAATATCAGAACTTTAAAAAGCTATAATTTCGAAACTTAGTCAGTCTTCTCAATTCTGAATTCACCATTGTTCTCCATTCGGCAGTATACATGTTCAAAAAAAAAAAATTGAAAAATTAGATTTATTCCACATAATTTTTTACTCAAATGAATTTTGTCAAAATTTGGTATTAAAATTTCTTTATAAAAAAAATACTACATTAAACTCAATTGTTTTTTTTTTTGGACCACAAAAACTTAATGAACCTGCTGTTAAATTATCACTCGTTTTAGTTCGACAATTTTATCACACAGTAGAATTTGAATCAAAATATCTAATAGAATTTTTGTACACAATATAAAAAAATTAACATCTTGGTAAAACTAATACATTCTTTACCACACAGAATCTAAAACAAGCAAAGTGAATGTGTTTTTATGTAATAAATAATACCGGGAGACATCTTACCTTTCATATACAGTTACAATGTATTATACGTTTAATTGTATTTTGATGTTATTTTAACATTGTGATATTTACTGATCATACTGATAATATTGTATTGATATGTTACAAATAAAATTTAGTTCAATAGAATAATAAAAATTAAAAAACCTATAATAGTTTCTTTGGCATGTGAAAGCTACATATTAAGAATCTTAAATAAACAATGTATATGTAAGAAATAACTTGGACTGGAAAAGCCGGAAAAGGTTGGTTATGTTTTTCTCAAATATTAGTTTAATTTTAAAAATCAAAATATAATAACTAATTTTAAAAAAAATATGACCGATATATATCTATTGACTGATGGAAAGAAAAAAAAATATCTAAATAAAACCAATAACTTCTTTTAGAAACTACATTCAAAACAGAAACATTTATTAAAAATGTGATACTTAAATAAATTAATTAAAGGAAAGAAATCAAACTCATTCTATTAAAACTAAAAGACATTTTGTTTATTATGTTTGAAAAATTTAGTCTTGAATATTGGTTAGGTTCTTCTAATATTTTTCTAGGCATATTTCACCCCCCCCGATCCCCACCGAAGAATATATATTTTTTTTAATACTGTGACAAATATTTCTACTAGAAATCTTGCTCCGATATGTACGTGCGGCACTATTTCTAAAAGGAAATATTGTCCAGATTGTACTTTTAGGTAATTTTTTTATTTTCACAACTATTCTCATAATATCTGAGAAAACCCGTGATGAAACGTAAGAAAAACGAGAATTTTACGAAAATTATGTTTTTTATTAATTTCAATCTTGTATAATATTTATTGTAATTCAATTAAAAATGTGTATAGAAACTTGACATTTGGAAATAAAACTTATATTTGCTTTTTCTAGATATAGTAAAATGATCGAGCTTTATAGACATTTTAATTTCTTGAGTTTTGTAGGAACGTCATTTTTATTTGGTAAGTACTCTGTGATAAAATTGTAAGATTTAACAGAAATGCTTGAAAATTTAACAAGAAGCTCATTATTTTTTGGTCAAATAAAATATATTTAAGCTTACTAATGTAGTATTTTTTTTATAGAGAAATTTTAATATCAAATTTTGACGAAAATCGTTTGGGTAAAAAATGTGGAACGAAATTTAATTTTTCAATTTTTTATTTTGAACGTATGTATATTACCGACGATGAAGTCAGAATTGAGCTGACTGACTTAGTTTCGAAATTATAGCTTTTTGAAGTACTGATAATATGCGGGGATATTAAATGTTATGTTAAATATTGTCAAATGTATAGCATGTTTATCGTAGTCTAGTGGTAGTGCGTAAATTGTCATACTATAGATCGCGAGTTTGTAACCCGTGCACATTGTACCAGAATTAGTTTATAATTGGACAACAATATTTGTTGACGTATTTCACTTGATTTGGGTTTATATAAGTCTTAGAAATAATTATTTAAAGATTAAAATAAAAAATTATTTACTTATTAGTAGAGCTGGGAATATAATGCCCTATAAAACCCTAAACAATGCCCTTAAAAAAATGCTTTAATGCCATGAAAACTCTAAATAATGAACTAAAAAAATACAGGTCAATTGTTTTTATTTTTAATAAATTAAGTATAAATTTTAAATAATATTTGATTAAATTAATTAAGTTTTAATGAAAGTAATTAAAATAATTTTTTTATAGGCTAAATTTTAACTTGTACATTCTGTAGACTCTGAACTGTTACACTGAATTACCAGAGATTGTTTAAGATTTTCGAATAATAACGATCTTCTGTTATCTGCCAGCAAATTTTTGTAGATAGAGAAGCTCATTTCAACGTCTACCGAAGTGATGAATGAATATTTAAAAAACGCCAAATCATTTACTGTTATATCATCCAGAATTTCATTTGTTGTACCTTCTTGCCCATTCAAAATATCTGATACATCGGAAAGGATTTTATATCCTTTATTTTTATTTAAAACCTGAGTCACTTTTTTGTAAATGGTTTTTCTGATTTCATTTGGAACATTTTGAATTTTAGCTTTTATTTTTATTTATTTATTTTTATTTATTTATTTTTATTTATTTATATTTATTTTTATTTTAATGTTTATAGAATCAGCTAAAGTTATACCGGAAGTTTCTAATTGCGTAATAGATATTGCTAACGTAGTAAAATTTGCCTTAATGTATACTAAGTTATGTTTCAAGTTAAATGCAGAAAATAAATGTTCAGCTTTGGAAACTGCAACTGCGTCTTTTTCATCTAATTTATCGATAATTTCTTTAATAAGTTCAAAATGTTCGCAATAGTACATCGAAGTATTTAACCAAATTCCCCAACGCAAATACAGGTTTCGAAGGTAGTGAGACATCTGGTCCCATTGTTTTAAATATTTGGATTCGCGATGGCATTGGACTTGCATTAGCGTGTAAAATCTTAAAATAAAATTTCAAGTTTGAATTTTGAACCCAAAAACTCCAACAATATCCTAAAAATCGTAAAATGTCCTAAAAAACGAAGAAAAAACATTAAAATTAAAAATGGTCTAAAAATGCAAAATAAATTTTCTTATTTTTATTCAGAAGTACATGTTATGGATATGTGACCGAGAATAAGAATTCCTTCTTATTCTTACGAGCATCAAATAGCAACCTCTGGAAAAAAATGAATCGAAATCCCAGCCCTACTTATTAGTTATTTGCTTCCATTTGTGTTTATTTTTACCAGGAATTTTACTCAGATTTACAATGATCTAATAAATTAGAAAAACCGGGAAAATGTACGAAATGTGGGTATTATAGTTGTAAAATATTACAGCCTTATTTTTTCCTGTGGACATTTCTACCAGCAATTTTGCTTCGAATTACAACGATAATACTTTTTCTGAATGTAAATCTAACTAGAATGGTACTTCAAAGAGGTCATTTTTTATTTTTCATTTTTAATTTTTAATTTTCATTGACGATATTCCACTTTAAAATTCTGGTTGGAGGAAAGTAGTGGAGTGTGTGGCAGTACGACGCGCAACATGTTTTAATGCACCACTTCTCTCCTCCAACATAAAATTAAAAGGGAATATCTCGTCGAAAATTAAAAATGTCAACACTAAAATTCATATTAACTAATACTTCATCTATTTATGGAATTTATAATACAGGTTGCCATTTGAAAATCAAAAGTACGTAGTGGTCTTTTCTCCAAAAATAAGGGCGGAAAAAAATAATACAGATATAAAATTGTGGAGCAGCTTGATTCTTAAATGTTCTAGAAAACAAATTCTGGAAAAAGTTAATACTTACCGAGATAATGAATGTACCTACTTAAATGAATCACCTGGTACAGTCATATTTTTAGCAATGTTATTAAATTCTTCATAATAATTCTTATAAGTTATGACTATGCTATCTACTATTTAATGTTTTTGTAATTGATATTTGTGCATTGAACTTGAACCGATAGTAAGCTTTGTTAGTCTCACTTGAATTGGTTTCCCCTGTATGTTCCTCTGTAGGTATAACATTTTACTAAAATGCCACCCAGTAAAAATTCCTTAAAATATGCTTTGATGTAATGCACATGTATTATAATTTATAGATAATCATAAATAATTAACAAATTTAGGTGAACAAAAAATAATTATGATAACATTTTAAATTATTATATATTGTATATCAAACCAAATACTAAAAATAGTAAGTAAAGTTTATAAGTGGGTTTGGTACCTATCTAAAAAGAATGTGCAATTGATATCAATAACTTAATAATAATAAAATGTTATTTCTAATGAGTCAAAAAGTGCAAAAAGTTTAAAAAAAAAATACGATTAAATGCCTTGTTTCATCCCTATACAGTTATGGGAAACATGGAAAAATGTAGGAAAATTGGGAAAATCAGTACAACAGTAAACATATATATTTAACAAGCATATTTAATTACTTTTCTACAAAATGACATATATTGTTGACAAAGTATCACTATCAACCAAACTTTGCTCAGAATCAGTTTTTCATAAGCAATGGTTTATCTTTGATAGCAAGATACTTAAGTTAAATTACTTATACCAGTAGCTGTACTAATCCTTTTTATCGTAAACAATGGTTTATCCTTGTTTACAGGTATAAATTAAATTATCTATAACAATGGCTACACTTGTCCTCATTTTCATTATTAGGACATCTTTTTTTAATTGCTTCTAAAATACAAAACATATAAATTTATATATAAGTACATAGTTTTTAAGCAATAATAAATAGATAAAAATTTAATCTATAATACATATTATAAATATATTAATTAATGAATACCTATTAAAATAATATAAAATATTATGTATGTATTATTGTATTAATAGGATGGTTTTTAGATTAAAATAATATCCAAAAATGAAATAAAATATAAAATGTAAATTATAATGACATATAATAATAATTCTACATATTATATTTTCTATACATGCCATCAATTATTTTACAAAATTCCAAGGACTGGAAGCATATTTTAGATACCAATTTTTTTCCAGCAATGTAAACTTATACAAAAATTCAGTGTTAAAATTTTAACCATAATTTTTTTTACAGCAGAGCCACAATTTTTCCACCAATGTTAGATAGATAAGGGATCTAAAAAAGTTAAATTATTTGTAATTACCTTTAAAACTATTATTATTATTGTGTAGGTAGGTATATAATTATATATATGTATATATAATAATAAAAAGCTTGTTGTGCATATTTTCTTACAATTATCTGTTGAAAAGTAGATTCTTATATAGGTTTATTTGGTTCCTAGTGAAGACTAAGTCAGTTCTTAACACTATGATATTTATAATTGAATTGCAATATTCAGTATCCAATACCATTTGCTCTTCAATTTGTTTAAGGTCTTCTATATTTTGTTAAAGAAATAAATCTGGTATGGGATATTGATAACACTATGGTCAGATAAACTTCCTTTTATTCGAATGTCTTCTAGCATCTTGTTTTTCTTATATAGCCCTAAGTTTAAACTTGATCATGACTTGTCTTTTTAATAATAGTTTAAGAATATCATCATCATCTGAAATATACATTTTTATTAGAGTAAAATATTAAAAATTAAAACTCAATTTAATATATCTATTACCTACTTGCAAAATTTTATTCATTGGCATACTCAATAATAATTATTATTAATATATGTACACTTATTTAATAGTATAGGTACTCAATTTAAGTTATCTATATTTGTAATAAATATAGATAATTTAAACTTAGTTCAAATCTAGTTCAAAAAATACCTATACCTACCTAATAATCATATATTCATAGACAAAATTATAAAAATTATGTACAAAAACTTTAAAATAAATTATAATTTATTTTAAAGTTAATAATAAAGTTTATTTAAAGTTGTATACTTATAAGTATACAATTTGATACTTATTATTATTCTTATATGATATAGGTACTTTTCGCAAGAAGACTATTCTTTTGTGGATGATCAATTTTTATTTCTTGTTTTTCTCTTTTTCACCAACTTCATCAGAACATATTTTTTTATTTTTTTGTAAATATTCATTGGCTGAAAATATAATGTATTTTATTACTTATATATGATACTAGTACTAATTAATTTAACCTACTATAATATTTTATGAAAAATGAATTATATAAGTCTGTACTTATTATATTTATTATAGCTGTATACACATATATGTATTACTGTATGAGTTTACATAGATATATATATATATATGTATATATAATATAAAACATATATACCTATTTATAATATTATAATATATCTGCAAAAAAATATTGAAATAAATTATTTATTTAAATACATTTATGAATCAGTATTATCAGAATCTACTTTTCCTCCCTACCTAAACTGTATATAATATAATACTTACAAAATATATTGGGAGACATATTGTCACATTCAGAATTTTCTTTCTCATTATTTACAGTAAGCATTATGGGATATTCAAAACTAATACTATAACTAACTTCGGTTGCTCTAGATGATGAGGTTAGTGTCTGATTTTATCTTGCGGCTTTTTATTAAAAACAAGAGATTCATCATTTCCTGAAAAGTCAGAATACTGTTCCGCAATTTTCATTTTAATTCTGGCTTCCAACAAACTTTCTAATAGACAAAGAAAATATTTCAAGTTTGTTGTACCTAGTATATTTTCTTTAATAATATTTGTTTAATGTTGTACCGGTTTTCCCATGTTTTATCTTAGTTTTTCACATTTGCTGGAAAAACTCTTGGGGAAATCGAGAAATAACCTTTCTAAAGTACTTCTCTTGTGAAATTTATATGTATAAATATAAATGCTATATTATAGCAGTATTACCTAACGGGGAGGGTTAAATTCCTAGGGAGAAAGTTAGGTACTGTGTGATGAATAATATAGGGATGAGAAAATTATAAGAATAAAATATAAAAAGTGCAAATTTATTATATCTAAAATTAAAAATAATTTATCTCATATTTTGTATTAATAGGGGAAGGCATAAGATTTTTAAAAACCTACAAGGGGGAATAGAATAAAACAATTTGGGAATCACTGTATTATAGAATATTACAACCCAAGTTGTCACACATACTACAATCCTTGGTATAAATCTAGATTAGCATCTCCTTGAAATTTCGGATTTTTTTTTTCAAACTTATTTATTTCAATATTTTCACTATCGCTTCGCTTCGCGCTTATTGTGACAATTAAAATTTAATGAGTGCATTATGAAATAAAACTCTACTTCAGAATCTTCTATTTTATTTTTTTTTTTTTTCAAAACCTAAATAAATAAACAATTAAACTTACATTGATTGTCACTTCCACCTTGCTGGCCACTGGTGATCCGTAACCCTAACAAAATTTTGTAATATGAATACCAACAAACCATCATCAATTAATACCAAAAATAAACCAAATAAATGTATACCACCGTTACCTATCACAAAGACAATTAAACACTGTTCATATAACAAATTTAATTGGTAAATCGATTCAAACAAACGTATCAGATCACCTAATAACAATACCCTCTCACCTCGTATGAAAAAAACAAATGAATCAAAAAACTTCATCTCCACTAATCGCTACTCCTAATTGCTCTTATTGAAGAATATAACATGGACATTGAAACTCCAGTCGAACCCAAAGAACCTCCTCCTTCACCGCCAATTTTTATTACATCTCGAATTAAGTATGTTGATCTATGTAATAAATTGCAAACAATAATGAAAAACGAGTTTCTATTGCAAATCCACAACGAAAAATATAAAGTTAAACCGCTAATTTGTCAATTCTTCACAGTAATAAAGTTACGCAATGAAAACAACTTTGAGTATCCGACACATGCAGAAAAATCTTACAGATTTGTTACATCATTTTACCTACATCATTCAATTCCAACCAAATACATCAAAGAAGATATCGAATCAAACGGATTCTTAGTGAAAAACGTCACAAATATACTAAAACCTCAAACTAAAGAGCCACTTCCATTATTATTTGTGTCCATCTTAACCCGTTACCAAATAATCAAGATATCTTTAAATTAAATACTATTTGCTTCACCAAAGTAAAAGTAGAACACCCAGCACACTCTCACAAATAGTCAAAGGTAATAAATCAAACATTTCAAAACTAAATAATTCGAATGATACTCAACCTAATCAACTAATAACAAGCCAACTAACAACATTCATTTCAGAATTCAAAACTCTAATATCCCCTCTCATAACACTTCTCACTCCTTTAATAACCCTTCTCACATCTCGAATAAACAAATTAAGTTCCAACAATGGAAACTAAACTCAATCTTAAATTACTCATGTGGAATGCAAACGGTATAATAAACTCATAAACTAGAACTTCAAGCAATCCTAAATGAATATAATATAGATATAGCCATGATTTCTGAATCACACTTAACTTCAACTAAAAATATTAAAACCCTTGGCTTCAAAGTGTACCAAAGTAATAACCCGTACAACTCAGCTCACGCTGGCTCAGTAATACTAGTAAGAAATAGCTTAATTCACTAGCTACTTCCTAAAATCAGTGAAACCTATCTTTAAGTAACCAGCATCATTGTATCCTTAAATAAATACACCAATCTGATATTCTTATCTACCTACTGTCATACTGGTCCTAAAATTACTACAGATAACTTCAAAAACTTCTTTGAAACACTAGGGAAATATTTTATACAGTCGTGGGGCTGTTTTGCAACCAATACTAGGGGCAAAATTCTCCTTCTTGCAATAGAAAATTAAAACAAAAAAAAACTACCACCCCCTCAGCCCACATACTGCCCCCCCCCCATTTGAATCTGAGCCCCAATATCTTCGATATATTTATAGCAAAAGTCCCAAGTAATTATAATCTCAACATCTCTAATATAAATGATCCACCATCCGACCATTCACCAATCATACTCGAATTCAAAATGCCCCCTTCAAATAATCTTGTGAAAAATTTCCAATTACCTGGAAAAATTGATTAGCCCACTTTTCAAACATTCATCGAAACTCGCACTCAGCTCAATTCCTCTTTAAAGTCAAGCGAAGACATTGATGATTCAATGATTCAATACTTAAGCTCACAACTGATATATATGAATGCATACAATTAACAACTCTCAGATCTACACACATTACCAATTACTCTCCCCCGAACCATATTAAATACCTCATTCGTGAAAAACGTAAAGCTAGATCTCGATGGCAAAGTCACAAGTACCCGCCAGATAAACTTATTTATAATCAACTAAAAAACAAATTGAGTAAAGCACTTTTTTAACACAGCTCTTTCACCTATAATCAATATATTCAAAACCTAACATTTCATAACTCCTCCCTCTATAGAGCAACAAAAAAAATTTTAAAAATTCAATCAACTCCTTCTCCACTGTGCAATGAAGACAACTCATGGGCTATTTCTTACATAGATAAAACAAATCTATCAAAAATCTTTACACCACAAGATATAATTTTATATAACTACCAAAATCTAATAATCAATCAATCTTTGAACGCTGCTTTAACCATTTCACTTCCAGCTAAACATACTAGTCTCAGTGAAATCGACTTTATAATAAAAAAAACTCCACAAAAAAAAGCTCCGGGTTATGATCAGATTACAAATCTTACTGCCAAAAACTTACCAAAAAAAAATAATTATTATACTGTCTTACATTTATAACGCAATGTTCCGCCTATCATACTACCCACTACCTGGACATTTTCTAATAATACTTATTCCCAAACCAAATAAACCCCCCCCCCCAATTAACAACCTCTTACTGCTCTATCAGCCAACTCCCAACTTTATCCAAAGTGTTCGAAAAGATCCTACTTAAAAGGTTTCTCCCATTGGCTACCGAAGCAAAAATTATTCCAGATATGCAAATTGGCTTCAAACCAAACCATTTCACCATTCACTAATTGCATCGTGTAGTTTATACAATTTCCTAACCTTTAGAAAAAAAACACTATTGTGCAGCCGCCTTTCTTCAAGCATTCAACAGGATCTGTTATGATGGACTTTTATTTAAACTAAAAAATGTGTTTCTGGCGCCTTACTTTCTATTAATTGAATCCTACCTGAGCGACCAAACCTTCATTGTACGCTAGAATTCGAGCTACTTGAACTATTTCAATATTCTAGCCGGAGTTCCCCAAGGCAGTGACATTGCTCCCTTCCTTTACAACATATTTACTCACAACATACCAAAAACATAATTTACCAACCTCAGTACTTACGCTGATGACACTGCAATCATGGCTTCTCATGAAAATCCTGCTACAGCTTCCAAAATGATACAAAGAAACCTTAATATAAACCATCTATGGACAAAGTGGTGGAAAATCAAAATAAATGAATCCTAAGTCTTCATTCATTACATTTTCGTTAAAAAAGAGAAACATGCCCACAAGTTACAATGAAAAATATTCCAATCCCTGTTTGCTGTTCCTTGAAGTAAAATAATTAAGCCTTATTTTAGATAGTAAACTAACTTGAAATTCCCAAATTAAAAAGAAACATAAAGCCCTAAATACTCGCCTTCATTTACTAAGGCCTCTCCTGTGATCTAAAATAAACATAAATAATAAATTATTAATTTATAAATCCCTAATTAAACCACTATAAACATATGGTATCCAGCTATGGGAAACTGCAAAACCTTCCAACACCAAAAAAATTCAAGCCTTTTAATCCACCTGCCTCCGCCTACTTTCCTCTGCACCCTGGTACAAAACGAACAATAATTATTACAAAGATCTTAAAGTACAAACCCTAAATCAAACTGTACTAAAAAAATGTTCTATACTAGATTCCACAATAAACTTCAGTCAAATATAAACCCCTTGATTATTAAACTATCAACTTTTTGCTGATAACCCTCAACGAAGGCTAAAAAGAAAATAGTGCAGGGACATAAAAAAAATAATCCATATTAACTGATATTAAATAATTAATATCACGTGCTGGGTGTTACCACTGGGTAATTCCCCAAAATCAAAATATTCATTATTATTTCTTTTTTTTTTTTTTGTATTTTTTTATCTCATCTAATTAATGTGCATATTGTTGTATAGATTGTAGATTGTCTCAAATAATAATAATAATAATAAAAAAAAAAAAATTATTTCAATGTTTTAAAATTAGGGTACCTTGGGTCACTAGTTCCACTTATAATGTTTTTTCATTTCACCCTGTTACCTACCCGATGTGTTCTTGCACAATAAGTGGATGATTAATCATACACTATTATGATATTAGCACACGTTTTTCTACATTACTGAAAAAAATAATTATTTCAGAAAAAACTTTGGGCACTATAATTTTTAAAACATTAAAATACATAGGTTTCTGAAAAAAATATCCGTAAATTTTGAGGTTCTAAACTCAATTTATTATATCTAAATTTAAAAACTATGCATCTTATATTTTTAATTAAAAAAAATTTCTAATTTCTACCATGTCTACTTCTATCATAATGCAATATAAATTATTTTTTGTTTGGTAAATTGCGGGCACATATTTCTTTATCACTAAATTGACACGTGGAACAAAATGTGTTACTACACCAGGACACAAAATAAGATATCGAGTACCTGGTTAGAACTTGATGACCGGGTACTCGGAAAAATCTCTAGTATAGAGTATTATTGAAAACTCGAGTTGTCACACACAATACATTCTTTCATCCTAAGTTAAATTTCAGGTCAAATTATATCTGACATAGCAAACCCTCAGGTAAAGTACATACATACTACATACCCATGTACCAGAAAAGGTAACAATATATTAGACAAACCAACATAGCTTATTTTCTATTCCAATACATACTTATATTATTTTGGACACACATGATTCTTGCAAGAAGTGTGTGGGCACAGTGAAGAAAATTATTTCACTAATTGCAAAACTTAGCAATGAACAGATTTTTGTTTAGATCCCAGGCTCTCAAGTTTGCCATTGATGAATAGGACCAACTCTGCTTCAAAGCACTCAGCCAAGTCACAAATATTCCATGTTGTTTTTCAATGCTCAATATAAAGCGATTTTGTTTTTAAAGTACCTACAATAATTTTAAAATAAATAAATTAAAGAAAAATTGACTTTTGGTCATGAATTATAACCAATTTCATAACTCAAGTTATAAAAAACACATTATTACCTGTACCTCATCATTCTGAATTCCATATTATCTATGTCAATGTCTAAAAGAAGGTGTTTTGTTAATCTGTCAGCTGTCTTGTCTAAAACAAAAAAACATTTTTTAAAAACACCCATATTTTAATGAGTAATGGGGGTGACACTGATTAGAATTAATACAAACAGCATATGCCAGACGAGGAAAACGACAGACATTATTCAAAGCCACAATAAGTTTGACTAGTCTATAAAATTAGAATTATTGTGTTCAATAATTCAATTAAAACACAATATAACTATTAGTATTTAATTAATATTTAAATGTTAAAAGTATAATACTTTAACAGTAGTCCTTCGCCCAAAGTGCAATTAAAAGTCCGATTTTATTTGACACAGTGCACCCTCAAGTAAAGTACAAACAACATACCTGTATCCCGGAAAAGGTGACAATAAATTAGCAACTTCAACAATAGCATTTTAGGGTCCAATACATTTAATGTACATTGTTCTGGATACACACGGTTCCAGCGAAAAGCATGTGGGTACAAAACACTAGTGAAGGAAATCATTTCACTAAATGCAAAATTTGGCAATGAACTGTTCGTAAGTATGTTATTTGTAAGGTTATCTATACAACTGTAAAATAAAATTGAAAATCATTAATTTATTATCACAATTAATTTTTTGTGTTTTGTATCAATATTGATAAAAGAAACAAGTTCATAAACAGTAAACTGATAAAAATATAAAATGATAAAAGTAAAATAGATAAAATATTTTTCGGGCTATATTATTTAATTTTATTCGTAATATTAATTTGTATTTAATGTAGAATATAAAAAAAAAATTGAGAAGAAAATATTATGATACCGAACTATGGAAGTGAAAAAAAAAATCACGTAGTCAAAAATTCAAAACACAAGGTTTACATTATTCTTTTAGTAAAGACTCACTTTGGATTCATTTACTAATTGGAAACTGTTAAAAGTTATTTGATCAAATTCATTTTTCTGAAAAATTATTGAAAATGTGGTTTGATGAACTGATGAAGAAAAACACAAGTTAGGAAAAGTAATAATTAAATCAATAAGGATATTAAATTAATAAATAAATGATTGATAATGGAAATCAAACTTGTGGAATAATGTGTAAAAAAATGAAAACAGCTTGTTGTGCAGGTACCTTAATTATTTTTAACAATTATAAACACAATAATAATTTTTGTAAAATTTCTTTTGTTATTTAGATAGTTTGAGATTATAGAAAACAATATTCAGACCATAGATATAGAATACTATTTACCTATCTTGCCTGTTATACATTGAGATACTAACCGTTAACTCTTAGGCGCTATTACCTATTACAGTGCCTTAGTTGACACCAGCTGCCTTATGTGTGGTGGTCAATGTTTACATATTTCCATCACAGTATTCTATATCTATGATCCAGACTGACGAACTAAATAAAACATATATATTATATAGATTTTAGGCATTTGGTAGTTTTATAAATTATAAATCTTTCTGACAAAGTAATTATTTATTTTAGATTCTGAGTGGAGCTAAGAATGTATTGGTTTTATAAAGATGTTTATTTTTTTTTTTTATGTGAACACTTTCTACCAGAAAACTTACTCTGATGTAGACCCTTTTCTGAAAAAAAATTTTCTTGGGGGTGGTACTCTAAGGAGATTATTTTTCGAATATGATTTATTAACATAATATTACAACAGTGGATGACGATGCTCCTCGGGGAAAACAGGTCAGAAGTGGTTACGGACGGTTAATGGAACAAGATATTGGTGCCGCGACTGGACGCTAAAACCGAGACCGTGGTTCGTTGCGATATTGACACGACCGGTCGTTAACACGTTAAGGACCATGTTTGTGGTGCGTTTTGAGATAACACTCAGTTCACCATTCAACATTTCACTTCATTTCACTCCTCAGATTGATATTAGGCCGTTCCCGGTGGTGGTGCTAAACCAGGACAACCCACGACGGAGTAGGAGCAAGCCCCAAACTCTCCGCCTGTTTTCCAAAAATTAGTTTAACATGCGTATTCCTTAATTTGATCTTGGCCGATAGGCCGAAAAGCGATACCGTGCAGTCACAAACTGCAGATACTTATACTAAAATCCGCAATCCTGACAATAATCTAAAAAAATTTGAGTGACGTCAGAAACTTAAAAAGTTTCGATTTTTCGACTATCGCTCATTTAAATTCGCGCATAATCACGTTCCATAGTATTTTCCGAAAGTTCACAACCGTATTAACTTTGTTTAAAGCCCGGTCCGATCGTTTAAACGACGACAAAGTACACCACGTCGAAGCAGAACTTCAAAAAGCGCCATCTGACGTCAAAAATCCATAGGTTTTCGTCAGTAGTTTTCGAATACGTATCCGCTATACGCAGTTAACATGCTTGTTCGCGTTTAGTTCGTGTCGGATATAATTGTATATTTTAATATAATGTGTGGATTATAATAATATAACAAAATAAATAACGATGCGAAACTGTTGCTAGACAGAAAAAATTTGGTACCTTTATAGCAATAACGTTATATGGAAACCGTTCACTATTGATGCGCGTTTTTTTGGCTGATGACGAATTTGCTGACAATTTCGACTTGTATTTATTTTGCAAGTACACCCACTTGGTTTTAATGTTATATACTTAATAAATTCAAACCGATGTACGGTTTGATTTTGTTTTCGATCTTATTTCGCCGAAATATTTGCGTAAAGCTGAAATGTAAAATTTATAGTATTGTGTCGTAGTGGTATATTTCTTGCGCGCTCTTATGGTAAGATTGTCAAATTGCACACTCGAAACTTACACCAGAATCGCTTTCATAAACGTAATAACATTGTTGATATAATAATAATTTATGAATGATAATAATGTGTAAAGGTTAAATTGTCCGTTGAAAATTCATCAAAATGTTATTTTACGTCTTGCGTAAACGACGTTAAAAAACGTTAACGATATTATTGTAATTATTACCTATGAGAATGTGTTAAGCGTATTCTGTGTACGGTGGACACATAGCTGGTAACTGGTAGCTCGATCATGTGGTCAGTTAAAACACCAGGACAAAATTCGACAATAATATAGAGATTTTAGTTTTGAGTGTATACGTTCTGAGCATTATGTTATAACGAATGTGTACACACATTAATCACTTGGTATATACAGATGGACTTCTTAAGCTACACATTGCACATATACATGACATATGTGAACAAAATACCAAAATTTAATTAGCTAGGTACAATAATGGATCATATTATACCTATTAGATATATGTATGTATTATAATATAGTGCCAATGTCTTTTCGTAATTCGTAATCAGTATCGTTAGCGACGCGAAGCATTTGTCTGTGAAGTGTGAAACAATCCCAGTAAAATAAAATAGTAAAAAAAACCGCATACAACCAAAAATACTAGACGAATCGGAGCCGCAGAAAAAAAAAACGATTGGACGTTTCTGTACTCGGTCTTTTTTGTTAACATATTATCAAATAACAACAAATTGCTGCACACATTCACCCACCTAACTTATTAATTAATGACTGAAATATTTGATGATTTATATTTATTTGTATGTATTACTCTTTTAGTTTTATATGTACTAGATATGATCAATAACTGATAATAATGTTCGATTCAAAGACCGAATTCAGTAATATTAATATTACTTTTTTTTATATAAAAATATAATTGAATGTACGAAAACATTAAATATATATATATATATATATATATGAGGGAATATTTTATAAAAAAATAAATTAATATAGTAGGTTAAATTTGTTGTTATTCATAAAAATAAAATGAGAAAAACTAGAAAATGTAGGTATTAGTTAAAAAATATTACAGCCTTTTTCCTATGAACAACTTTACTCCCAGCAATTTTACTACGATTTACAATAATAACACTTGTTCTGAAAGGAAATCTGACTGGGAAGGTATTATAAGAAGGTCATTTTTCAATTTTACCTAATGTCTTCACAACAAATATGAAACACATTGGTACAATATTTAAGAAAATTATGTCTTTTTAATTATTTTACTATAATATGACATATATATTGTTGAAAAAGCATCATTATAAACTGAACTCCACTCAGAATTGTTTTTCGTTAGCAATGGTTTATCGTTGCCTATAAATATACATTAAATTTCCTTCTGTATCCTATTTTCCCAACTCCCCACCTACAACAGTGGCTGCACCCATCCCCATTATCCTAACTTATTTGTAACTTATACTTGATTTTATGATTGGTTTTATTTTTATAGAAAATATTGAGTACCTACCAATTTCAAATTTTGAAACTAAAATTTATACAGCTTAAAAGAGTTTAGGAATTTAAAAAAATTAGGAGAATATCATTTGTCGATGTTATATAGAGAAGATTTAAGTTGTATCCTTCTAGTTCTCACTTGGTATTAACATTTATTCATTGTATTCATATTTTACATATTACATATGTTATAACTTTATTATATTTTATAGTATACCAATCATGGAGAAATATTTACAAGTGCTGTTAAATGGTTACGAGTTAATAAGTTTTGAGAATTACTATTGATATAAACTGTTTACATCTAAACACCGCTCTTTGTATTTGTAAAACCTGGAGAAGTTAATTTTATTGTTTATGTTATTACAAAATGGTAATAAAAAATTTTTTTTTCAGTTTGGATAATATTCAATTACACACATTTCTATCAATGCTCTTAACCTATGAAGTATTCAATGACTTCAAATATTTGAAGTCAGTTGTAATTTGATTGAAATAACACATTTTAGAAATGTAATAAATACAGTGGAACTTCCATAAATTAAAATTCAAAGGAAATGGAGTTTTTTTCGATTTACTACAGTTATCAAGGGTTTAGGAAAAAATTTTAGGTTAGAGTTTTTAAAATGTATTATGAATTAATATTAATAATTAGTTAATTAATTATAAATATTATTTATTATCAAATGAAAAATATAATAATAAACACAATGAACGCGATTAGAATAAATTATAGGAAGCACAAGCTGATTAGACAAATGATTATTGAAATTATATGTCTATATCAGGAACACAGAATGTTTGAGTTATTTATAATTTTTCTTTTGAGTAATCGAGGTTTTTCAAGAGACCGGCATTTATTTCGACTTATCGAGGTTCCACTGTACTATATATTATAATATTTTGTGTATTATGGGTATACTGTTAAATTGCCGTTTAAATAATTATTTATCTTCACAATCTATTAATGCATATTTTATTTGAATCTTTGTATTAAGTGTGTGTATTATTTAATGTAACTTAATAATATTATACAATTAGAGCAGTTGAAGGAATTTAATGCTATTTATATTTGATTTACGAAAACAATTTCGAAATGATTCAAAAATAATATTGTTGGTTAATATGTTAACTGATGTAACCCTTATTTTTTTCGAACTCACTTATGATCAAAATGGGTAATAATATATCATTATTAGATAACAGTATAGCCAAATATTGTAATCCTCAAATTACTATTTTTTTTTGTCTAAATTCAATTTAATTTTTTAATTAAGCTTTCTAGTTAATTGTATCACAAAAATAACTATATTATAGTACCTCCTATTGATTGTAATTTTTTAAATTTATTGTCTTTCGTGTTGATTCTTCTTTTCATTTTTTTAAAATTTAAAACATTAATGAAATTAAAATATATATGAAATACCAACTTTATTATATATAATAGTAAAAAAAAAACTACAATGATTAGAATATATTTATTATGCGAGTATTAAAATATTAACCAATATATGCAATACACATTCTATTATAGTTTCTAAATATATTTAAATTTTGTATTATTTTAATTTATGTAAAAATTGCTCCTAAATAAAATTTCAATATTTAAATTGTAGATTCATTGTTTTGCATTAAGTTTGAAAGGAATCAAAATATTAAACACTTGCTTTTTTATAGGTTTTTTTTCTTAATGCAAGAATACATATTATTTATTTAATTAGGTAACATAATATTATGCATATTATTTACATTTAGTATTTCTCTGTTTAATTAGTAACTAGAGTTGTTAGAGCAATACTTCATCGATTACTTTCTGGTCTAATGCCGATACATTTTTCACAGTTGTGTAAAATATGTCAGCTATTAAATTATTGAAGTATATTTAATACACCTAACTTAACCAATATATTTACAATGGTAAATGTTAAAATAGTCAGCATTGTATAATTGCATTTAGTAAATAAATCTGTAATTAGTATAAATATCAAATCAAAGTAAATGTCATTATACACAATCACATAGGTATACAATTAAATTTTTCAAAAAATATATACATAGCATATAGCACAAGATAATATAATTTTACCATCAATATTAAAGTTTGTTAACTCCGATTTGTTACAATGAATGATTTTTGTATCTTTTCTATAGGTACTGTACTCGTTAATTTACGTCTAAATTGTGTGTTTCAGCATTTGTCTACATTGTCAAATAATATAATTTCTATACGATTATTATCAATTTTAGATTCTAAATGTATTAACCAAAGTTTAGCTATTAGTTTTATTATAATGTGGTTTTTTTGGTTATTAGTAAATAATTTAAAATTTTTTTCATGCTTTTTATATTTTTTTCTGTGGAATTTTTGCTCATTGATATCTTATACTATATTTTAAATATTTACCAACACTTTTAGCACTTCACCCTTTAGTCCTTTTTTTTTTTTATATCATTGTAGGTACTTACTGACCTACAACAAAAAAATAATAAATTTGTATTATAATTATTAAGCACAAAACTATTGTAGGTATAATAATATTTCAGTATGTTGATATAAAAACATTTGATAACTTCAAAA
Source organism: Cinara cedri (assembly GCA_902439185.1). Classification (NCBI taxonomy): domain Eukaryota; kingdom Metazoa; phylum Arthropoda; class Insecta; order Hemiptera; family Aphididae; genus Cinara; species Cinara cedri. The sequence continues at coordinate 27,608 of CABPRJ010001522.1, forward strand.
AAAAAAAAAAGCGTCATAAAATAAATGTCAAGTAAATTTCTATATATTCGTAGTTATCAAGTTTGTATATTATCATTTTAATGCTGATGTGATCAATGTGATGATGGACAATGCCGAGGTGAATTTGATCGTACAATACTTCAATCTAAAACAATACAATTATATAGTAAAGATACCTACATTAGTACATTATAAATTATTATCTCGAGGTAATTGCCAATTTTCCATTAGGTGTTAATGATTCTTTTGAAAGCAGTTTTTTAAGTAATGGAAGAATGAATAAAATTGTTGACGACAGAAGAAAAACCCCGAACATTGTCATCAGTGGAAAGATATTAGTGGAACGATAACAAGCTTTTCAACAAAGCTTTCATTTCCAATAATAGACCAATTGATTTTATTTTTGAATTGTTAAAGTAGGTAATAAATAATTCACCATATTCAGTCAGATACCTACTATTATCATTTAAAATTATTTCGTGATCCATCAAAATATTAAAAATTATAGAGAGCGTGTCTAAAACGCAGACTAATTGTGCAAAATACCTACTAACAAAATCAACGTTGAATAATAAATTGAGTTACTTTACTGAAATATTAATGTTGAATGCTTAAAGAATAAAAAAATAGGTATACAGAAATAATTTCATATTTTCATGAATTTTACATTAATTGTTTTTCTATAGGTATGAAAACGATGTAATAAAAACTAAATTAAATACATTTGACGTAGATTTCTATTTTGTGAGTATAAAGTGACAGAAAATATACAGAAATTAACTTATATTGTAAAAAAAATTAAATAATATAGTAGCACAAGCCACAGATAATTTGTGATAGTAGTAACAATTTTATTATTGTAATGTTATAACTAGGGAACGGATTTGAATGCAAATTGCATTTTTTTTCTGAATGTCAGAAAACATTGCTTTCCTAGCACAAAATACATTTCATACATCAATGAATTAAGAAATGTACCTTTTGTTTTGCATTTTTAAGACTATTACATTTTAGAGCATTTTTTGATATGTTTAGGGCATTTTTATGTTTTTAAGTCAGTTTTGTATAGGAATGTATAAAATTCGATAAAAATGTAGATTAACATTCATTCTAAAAAGATAAAAATAAATATTTATTATGTTTTTACCAATCGGATAAACCCCGACTCCAGACGAAATTATTGTTGACACACGTATATACA